>VYZS01008652.1:24028-34387 GCA_013400695.1 Neodrepanis coruscans | reverse complement strand
CAACAACTCTATAAGAAAAAAATATTTAACCTCAGAAATATATTTGACACCAAAACTACGATTCATCATTTCCATGAGCTGACTTAAAAACTAATTTTTAAGAAATCGGCTTGTAACTCTTGCCCTGCTTTTACCTGTTTCTCACCAAGAAGGTAAAGACCACATTAAGTTTAATTTTACAAAGCAGAGTTGAACTATTATTTTAGAATTACAGTGTTCCCAAGCATTGTTCTATGGAATTTCTATACATAAAAACTTCCTGTCCTCATATTCCTTCTGCACCACACCTACTTCTCCAACTTTGGTTTCTTTTCATTAACATGGTTTCAGTAGCGCTTCCCTTTTATCAAGGGGTATTAAGCTACATCCCAAAATTTCTGAAAAATGCAAAAAGGAGAATCCAGATTTTCCCTGATTCAGTTTTTAGTTTTTCCCCTTTCAGGTGGCTGAAAGCAATAAAGAAACTCCCATGAAGCAAACGTGAAAGCCTTTACATAGAAGCAACAAATTTGGTTCAGAGTGCCGTGCTGTGCACCTCTTGGAAAGGATCAGTCTTGAATTACAGCCGTGACTTGTGGGCTCTGTCACTGCCAGAGGTTTCCGGTACAGCTCCAGCACGTCACCATTTCTGTGTCCCAGTTTCCAAATATAAAGCCTGATAGTTCCTACCTCTCCACAAGGATGATTAGTCACTCCACGTTTTACAGATTTAAACACAGTTTAAGGAGTAAGGGCCAATGCCACTGTTAGAGGACAACAGCAAAGTAACACAGACAAGAAGCACTAATGTACAATTTTCTAACCGTTTTGGAAAAGAGACAATAAGAAACATGGCAACAGTACCTGCCACTGCAACAGTCAGATCTGCTTTAACATAAATTCAGCACCATCTTCTGCCAGTTTCACATTAAGTTTTAGCAGGATTCAGTTTCCTTGGTTAAACAGCCCCGTTCTTAAATTTCTCTTCTCTTTCACTATACATTCATGAGCTAACAAAAAAACAAACCAGTACTTTCCAGGAAAAAAACGTCTATAAAAGCTCACTAATCTGCATGTTTTGCAGAAATATAATCATATAACATAGAAAATGTTGCTTATGCTGCTTCAAGTGATGACTTCTGTCAGTGAAAACACTGACATGTGAGTACAAAGGTAGGACTGTTTCTACTATAAACCACAAGTGTCTTTTTTTGACAGAAAAGCTGCAAAGAAAATCCTCAAACAACTCCCCTCCACCAGCTATTTAACGCATTACAGAAGCTATTTAAAGAATGAAGACAATTTAAAGAATAAGAAGGGATATCCAAATACCCAGGAGCAAAGCAACAGAAGTTTTCAGGTCTCAGCACATTCTGTAGGAAATGACAGCCGGGTGCCTCCCAGGCTGCCTCCCTGCAAGGTATCAAATAGAGCATCATCTGCAACAGCTTCTTTCCCTCCCATTTGCCACAATTCCTACTCTCTGTGGCACTCCTAGTACCTATTTCTAGTTTAAGCTAGAATAGGCAGAACTTGTTTTTAAAGGTAGTAGCAGCTGAAAGAGTGGCAGAAATCATTCCCACCAGCGACTGAAGACTGTCCTCCGCAGGCTTAAACTCACAGTTACAATGAATATTGGTTTGTACAGATTTAATACTGGTTTGTAACACAACTACTTGTAAAAATCATATATTGCAGCTTTGTGGTTTGTAGTCAAGAAAGCATATTGGAAAAAATGGGGTTAATTTGCTTTAAGTTTCCAGGCAATAACTTGTTCTATCTTGGAGGGCCATGAAAGGTGATATGCAGTTAAATCAGAAATTTAAAGAAAAACCCAAAAGCAAACCACCCAACAACAAAAGGAAACAAAAAAACAAAGACAAAAAAGGGCACTTCGGCCAATCAAAAATCAGCATTTGTTAACTTGACTTCTTGTCTAATGTTGCGTCAAAGAGGATATTTCAAACTCTAAGCATCCAAAAATTCATCACTGCATTAGTCTTACTCATTAGCTCACAGCTGAAAACAGCTTTAAAAAAGAAGGAAGGATTGGAAGCAGCTATAAAGGGAGGGGAAGAACATTTAAGCCTGTTTGAAGATTAAGGAGTGTCACAAGCAGCAAAGAACTAGTGCCTCATCCCACACACCTGCATTTGAAACGTTCATTTCAGTATGGAAATTAATTATCCCTGGAAGCAGAACATAACAGTTTGAAAGGACACTGAATTTCTAAGCTGAGTAAGAAAGCAATGGCATAATACACATCAGAAAATAAACATTACCAGCAGAAAATTATCAGTTTCAAACTATCTGGCCTTTCGGCCAACAATGAATAGATAAAATCAGTGTGTAATGATGGTACATGATACAGAAAGATGTAGGTTCTGCTGTTTAAAAAAAGACATTAGAGCAACTATGTGGAGAAAACACATGAAGAGCAGTGAAAGAAAAGATTACAGATCAAAGAGCACAGAAAAGTTTTTAGGAAACCAAAAACACAGCCAGGAATGTAACAGTTGTGATTCTTCCTATTTTGAATATTCTGCTTCTATTCTTCATGGTTCTTTCAGCCCTTACTACTGGATCTTCCAGCTACACTGCACATATTGTTTGTGCAATGTCAAGCAGCAGTACCACAGTGGTATCATAAAAGACAAACACAGAAATACTCATGCTTTAAGCCTTGCACTCAAGGAAGGAAATGCCAGGCTGCTGTGCAACTGTAATTAAGTCACTTTGTGTACTGGATGTTGATACAAACTACTCAGGTGACTACCCACTATCTTTTAAAAGAACCTGCCTTTCAGTACACAGGCCCCTTGTGAATGTGAGTATTGTCTACAGCGCTTCTCATCTGTTCTGAAATTTAGAAGGTGCACAATACAGGTCATGGTTTTCAGCAAATTTCAGAGTACTGCAAGTAAAACAGCTCTCTATTCTAATGTTTTGCAGAGTACCTGGACAGATCCAACTGGAAAAGGAGCTCAAGTTACAGATTTTCTTTCCTGGACACTCACTAAATGCATTCAGAACAAACTTAAAAAAAAAAAGTGGCAACTACACACCTATAGTTGTGTTTTGAATTCAAAGATATGGTTTGTTTCCCCCAAAGTAATCAAAACCACAGCAGCTGTCTTACTCAACATGAAGAAAATCTGACTGCTTTACACACAGAATTCTGAGGTACTGTAACAATTACCATACCCTGAAAACAGAGCCTATTAAAACACTCCTATGCTCAGTGTAGAATGAGGGCTGTGTACACTGACATGTACATGTTCCAAGTACATGGAAGGGAAAAGTGTGAGGTGAAGCACTGGTTAACTACCTAGCCATTCAATGACAGCTGGCTGTTTTAATTCTAGCATTTCTAAGCTTTTGAATATTGGACCATGGAACATAGTTTACTTTTGACTTGGGAGTTTTTTCCTGCAAGAACCACGCTGATCTTTGGTTCCGTAACCCAGGACTACAATGCAGCCCTTGGAGAAGAGGGTAACTAGTGTAAACAGAATGACTGGGAAACAAAGTGACAGATTAAATTCAATCCAGACAGTTGTAAACTGATGCAGCTGGAGAGAAGTTTATATTCAAAGTAGGGCACACACACAAAGTAGGCCCAATGGCTACTGCTCAGAAATGCAATTTTGCCATTGTGCTGGACAATTTCCCATAAATGCTGGCTTAAGTACTTGCTAGATGCAGGTGTTTGGCAGCATTACACAAGAGCCTCCCAATATGCCACCCTGGCAGCTTGTCAAGGGCACAGTAACAGCAGAACCTCGGCCACCAGCGTTTGACACATCAACCAGAAGCTGCATCTGTACATGCCCTGCCCTGGATTCAACGTGACAGAGCCCTCCCGCAGTTTGCCAAGTCCACCCAAAGAACTTTGGAGATCGGCAGCATCCAGGTTTTTGCAGAAATGCCAAGCAGTCCCAATAGGGCACATATCCTCAGTAGGTCTGTACTTCCTGAATAAAGGCACAAGAATTCTCCACATTCTCAAGGAAATGTATAGAAAGGAGGATGGTGTAACAAAGTTATCAAATTAATATTCTAACAAGTAACACCACGTCTGTAATCAGCATGGTGAATTCACTGTTTAAAAGTAGTTTTGATATATTGTTCTGAAATTATTTAACCTAATCAACTCTGAAAATCAGCTCTTCTTTTAAAAAGCTGTCTTGACTGTATTTTGCATGAATCCAAAGATGCATAAGAAAGCTACTGCAATACACCACAGGGGTGTATTGTATGAGCACAACTCTGTGGGAATGATTGCATTAGTTCAGCTACAGTGTACAACACCCTATCCTGTTCTACTATTTGTGCAACTGCCCCTCACAACTGTTCTGTGTTTTGAACAGCTAATCATAGAGATCCAAAACTAACCACAGAGATCCTGTCCACGGGATTAGGCACAGTTACACACAGTGTCAGCTCACACCAAGACAACAGTGTTTAAAAAAAACCAAAACCAAACAAAACACTGTTTGCAGTGCAGCTGCTCTTACAGTTAAGTTTCACATCAGCTGTCTAGAGGATAGTGATGTCCAGAAGGGTCTTGAAGATTAAAAAAGAGGAAAAAGTTTAGGAACATCCTTGTCAACAGACTGCATCCTGAATTAGGGGAATGGAAGTGGACCATTGCTCAGCTGGCAAACTGTAATTTGGAAGATCCCCTTAATATTATTCAAGGGAATTAAAATTAAAGCTAAAAGGAAAAATAAAGTTTGCATTTGTCTGATTTAAGAGTTTTCTGGCATTATTACTCAAATAGGCCAACAAAGGTTGGGAAATACTGCCTCAGAGCAGGGCACTCATTTACTAAAAACTCAGAAGAGCTCACAGAAGTGATGAGCACCTGGTCAACCCATCTCCAGGTTACAGAGAAAGCTGACTATAAAGTTAACTGAGCACTTAATACAATCCTCATGCCTTCCCAACAGGAAGAATTAAAGCACTTTAGCATCTGCACTCAGTTCAGCTTGGAACTCTGGTGTCCAGATGCTTGCGGAAAGGATTAAACGTTGGTCCCCTCCTTCTTCTTCCTGGGATGTAACAATCTGCAATCCTCCCATCTTGCTTTCTTAAAGCCAGAATAAAAAACCATTACAAATAGAGTGAAAAAAACAGCAGGAGATCTTGAAGATGTCTAGCATATCACACCTCTCAAAGGGATGAGGCTCAGAACAAAGGCTTCCTTTACACAAAAATTTAATACTGAAGTTTACTGTTGGGAAGAAGGCTCTGAAAAATGTTAAAACAAAACAAAACTCTACCTATTTAGCTTTCAGCCTGAATCCTGCAATGCTCTATTTGGCTCATTTTTCAGTAATAAACCTTGTCTACATCCAAGTGTTGTTTTATGAAGAGTTGCCAAAGGCATAAACACCAATTTCAATTTGTGAATATAATTTTAACTAATTTTATTTCCAAGGTTTCTCCAACACAACTACTGCATTTAATGTATCATCAGTGCCTCATAAATGCCAAATGAAGAGAACATGGGGGTTTTTTTTAAAAAGCTCCTGCATTTCCATTTAGAGTTTGAGGCATTAGAATGCAGAAGTTTACAAAACTGTCCAGCATATGAGACTCAACACAGTTTAAGACTCTTCTGATAAAACCAACTTTTTCTTCATCTTATACCATCAGGTTACTACATTAAATCAATCGTAGTATAAAATGCATGCCTCTCACTCAGACTTTCCAATGTACGCTATAGCACCTTAGCCTAAAAGCATCGCTAAAAGTCAGATTACACTGAGAGATCAGCCCTAAAGCTGAAGTGCAAACTGCGAGTTCTCATCTGCCAGCTTTGCCGCGCAGGGCAGGGACCTACACGGGAACGCAGGGCAGACAGTTAAAGTGGCAAAACCTTCATACCTGCAACAGAATCATTTATCAGAGATCAATGATATCAATGCCCTGATCTGAATCACACAGAACTCAACTCCTCCCTACTATTGCCGTTACTTGACAGCTCAGAGAAGGTTAAGAACCTCCAGCCTCTCTCTCCTTCAACAGTTCCACCCAGCTGAGGAGAACACATATGCAGGCAGGGGATAACACTGGCCTGGAGATTCCACAAGGAACAGATGCCTTTGGCAAGAGACAGTTCACTGCTCAGTATCCAACAGCTGCTCCTTACAGCTGTTTCCACCCTTCCCTGCTCCTTTACCCAGTGAGCAGAGAGAGGCCTCAGAGCCGGTTACAGACCAGGCAGGCGGCTGAAGGGAGTTCACCCTGTGGAGGATCTGCATCAGCTCTTCTGCAGAAGGAACTCACACAAGGACTATTAGCAAAAGCACTGGCTTACTTTCAAAACCAGATCTCTAAAAGTTGGGATGATCATAAACATCATGAATGTTGGCTGGACAACCTTTTTACTCCGTATACATTATCCCACCTAAATCCTTAATATACTGGAGAACAAAGGTATACAAGAAGTACCCATCTAATGGAATATTGATCCCTGAAGTTCTGTAAATTACTTAAGTGAGATAACAATCCTGGTTCCCCTTCCACTCCAATGCACGCATTTGAAGATCTATACTGACTGGGAACTTTTTTCACAAGCACAATGTCCAATCAACAGGAGAAATCTTTTACATTATGGCAGTCCAAACTTTCTAGCTAAGGAAGCATCAGGTTTCCTCTCTTATAAGAAAAAATGACCAGTTCTTAAAACACATCCAAGACTTTAATAATAAATTCTGGACTTCAATATAGACTACCAACCTACCCAATTAAGAAACATTATTTCCACTTCCATGATATCGATTTCATAGTATAATGTCGCTTCTGACTATTTGGACAAGCTACATCTTAAAACAGAATTTAAGTGATGACAGCTTTCATCTGATGCTAAATAATTTTATTCTGACTTTTGAAGAACACTAGTGCTTCCCAAACTTCATTACTGCAATATTACTTAAAAATCAACCCCTGCCTTCTGTCTCAACCTGATCCTTCTAAATTAACTACCTGAGGCAAGGCTTAGTCCAGCCCTGGATATTCACAACAGTTAAGCTGAAATAAGTCAAAAAGGTAATTCAATATATAGAGAGCACAGTCCCAAAGTTTAAAGCATTTCAGTTAAGCTTGTATCAATTGAATTTCAATAGCTACCTAATTTTAACTTTCTGAGGCCCTACACACACAAATCCAGGCTTATTTCTAGACATTTATTCAAAGCATGAGTTCAATCATGTAACTTCAAGTTACTTAACTATATTGAAAAAGTCCAGCAAACTAAATCCAAGACTGTTCACAAAAGTAAAGTGTTGTGTGTTTCATCCAGAGAAGAATATTTAATTTCAAACAGCTTTATCTAGCTAATTTTTTTTGTAATTTCATACTAAGTTCAAAAGAAAAAAAAGTAGCAGTTTAAAAAGAAAGGAACAAGCAGGCCTCATAACTCTTCAACTGAACCACCTTTGGTTAAACTAATGAAGGTTCCCATGCATTCCTCACTGATGCACATCACATCTAACCTCTGAAAAAAATCGTGGAGATCTCCAGGGTTAACAGCATTTCTTACTATAAGCATCTGGAGAACAGCAGTTAAAGTTGCAATTAATTATACATCTAAGAATAGCACTGGAGGCTACAGCCTTGAGGAAAATAGTTATTCAGTCTCCACTCCACCACTGTCAATGAAAGCCTTCTATCTGTACTTAAGTAGCATTAAATGGTTTTGCCCCTTCAGCCTTCAGCTTCCAGGATGCCAACTCCACTTAAGATTTTCTAATAAATTATTTCAACATAATGATACTGGCTTGTGCTATGCTTAATCAAATAGCCATAAAACACAGCAAGCACAAGCTTTCATAAGGATTTCACAGACAAGACATTTCATGCCCACATCTCCTGTATTAATTCTATTTTTAGCCTATCGAGATCACCACTCAGGCCACTTATATTACCTCACGTTAATGGATGTGCAAGGCAGTTATGAAATGGATATACATCAATGATGTAACATGCCCAAGTTTTCTCAATCTCAAGCATTCCCCACTCCCTACTCCTACATATGCTTCCTGACTACTGGATCATCATCATTTGAAGCGGAAGTGCCAACACGCTGCAGCAATTACAGGATGTGTGTTCAGCAGGTACCAGTAACACTTCACACCAAGACAATGTGCCACAGTATGGATCAATCATTCGGATACAAACTCATACATCAACAGGAATCTCTTGACAATTGGGGGGGGGGGGAATTTCATACTCGGGAAAAAAACAATTTTAAGATGTAGATTCACATTATTCCCTGTTAAAGAACTTGCTTGTTATAATTAAACAACTGCTACTCTCGTACAAAGTGAGCCTATTGGATGAAAGCAGAGTTTTGCTGTCAAACACAGGCTGCCCTCAGAGCAGATAGCAGAGGTGCCATGAGCAAACCCAGAGTAACAATAACCTTCCTGGGAATGGTACCTACCTGACAAACCTTCAGTTTGCAGAGCATTTCATAAAAGGTGTTCCAGAAGTGAATAACCCAACAAATAAAAATGAAAACACTTAAGCATTATGTGTTCAGTCAAAAGGAGAATTTGCCAGTTATGTTTTATGTAGGAGCTGTTGTATCCTGAATGTGTTATAGACTTCAGATTAAATGTACACACAGTAACAGAGTCTGAAAGTCTGGTTTACCCAATATAACAAAGAATATTATTTTGACTGATATGTAAAGTCCACAAAGAGGAACTCAGCCAAACAGACTGAAAATACCGTCACTGCTGCATTTGGATGTCATCTGCTGCAGGAGACAATGAATTCTAGTCCTGACAAGTAACACCACAAGACAAACTCAATCAGATATGTGTGATTACAATGTTTTGAGGCCCTGGTCTCTCATTAACGTGTTCTCATCTACTGCCAACAACATCCTACAAGGAAGCAGGGAGTTCCAAGGTCTGATCTGTGACCTTACAGCAGCATGACAGCAGATCCAGCTTACCAGTGACAGAGTGCCATTCTCTCTGGCTGTGAAGGTTGACAAGATTAAAACTACATATACAACCATTTTGTTACAAAACTGGCTCTGCTATTTTTTGTTTGTTTGTTTTCAGCCTCAATCCCAGAAAATGTTCATACTGGAAAGAAAAAAACTTGCCAAGAATGCTTTCAGTCTAGCAAAACATCCATTTCCAGGTTGGAAAATACAAAATCAAACCAACAAACTACATGTGAATTTGGAAGTGTATCTTGTAGCATGGCGTGATGCAATGGATTAAAAATACCATCTTCAAAAAACCAAAACCAAACCCCAAACAAACACCAAAAAAAAGGCAAAAAGAAAAAGCCCAACCTCTCCCCGATCCTAAACTGAAGCACCAGGTAAAGGAAGGAAGAACATCAGTACTCAAGTGTCACTGAGCACAAGGGCCAAGACAGGACAAGACGCTGCACACAACAGGCCAAAACCTCGAAGTCAAAGGGATGACTTAGTGGATCAAGAGTCACACTGAATCGTTTTCAGGTTCATAAGTGGGGGTTTGCCTTGGTTTACACTGGACAATAAACTCTTACCTGCAGCACCTGAACCTGTTTCATAAGCATGAGCTGATGACAAAGCACACCAGGGAGTATCCTAGCTGTGTTTCAACTCAAGTGATATCATCCACTAATACAGGGGAACAAGATCTGATGGCAGATTCAGAAGAAACTGTTTTGAAATTCTTGACAGAGCACAGCCGTAATTCAAAAACAACCCGGTTACCTTGCTATCCAGAATGGATTTAAAATTTTAGAAGACAAAAAAAACATCCATTCACTAAAAAAAATTACAAAAACCTTAATTTAGACTAAAATATGGCCGCAAGCACCGCGTTTAATTACAGCGAGACTGAAAGGCAGCGTAAAGTTTATACACCGTCTACAAAAAGTGTTTTGTGCTCAGGGTGCACCGATTCCAGGACGCACTGACTTTCTGCCATCTTGGCAGGCTACGAGATGACCAAGAAACTCCTCTGAGCTCTTGAAACACGTAAATGCTCCACGTAGCTCGCGCAGGAAGGAGCACAGACCAACAGCGACTTCCCGGTAACGCCGCTGGGCTCCCACCGCCTTTGGCCATTACATCCCAACAATTCTCAAACCTGCCGAGAAAACCTAAAGCTGCTCGAGCCCAACCTCACGCCGGGAGCCTCCTCATCCGGGGAGAGGTTTAATAAAAAACAACCAACAACAACAACTAAAAAGCCCGACAAACTTTCATCACCTCGGCATTTTTTCCGAGTTAGCCGCCGCGAAGTTGCTCCACCCGGCTTCGATTGTGCAACCGGGGGAGGCGGCGGCGCGCAGCGCGCTCCCGCCGGGCGCGGAGGGGAGCCGCTCCTGGGGCGGGCGGTGGATCCCCGGGCGGCC
>VYZS01008652.1:8997-23367 GCA_013400695.1 Neodrepanis coruscans | reverse complement strand
CGCTGACGCGGCGGCGCGGTGTTCGTCCGCGCGCCCGCCGCCTGTCAGCGCCGACGGGGCGGCACCGGGGCCGGCGGAGCCCCGGGAGCGAGGCTCGGGCGTCCTCCCGAGTGGAAGGCACCGGCGCTCGCACGGGGCAAGGCGGGAGCCTCAAAGCGAAGGGGTTTGGTCGGTGCGAGTGGCGGAGCTAAAGCTCTGCTCCTGCCCAGGGGAACGCGGGCCTGGTGGGAGCGTGGTAACGGCCTGGAAATTTGCTTTTGGCAGCGTATCGGCACATACGAGGGGGAAAACCACACGGAGTTCTCAGTGTATGGGGAAAAACACCACCCAAGGGAAGGTACAGTGACGGGGAATGTCAGTACAAGGGCCAGACTCGTCAAGTAGAATCACAATCATTTGATTATCAGAGGCCTTTAAAATCCTGTCCAACTGTCCACCCAGCACTGCCACTGTACCCCCCAAAACTAAACCATCACCCAGTGCCAGATCCGAACGTCTCTTAAACACCTCCAAGGGATGGTTTTAACTCCACCACTTCCCTGGGCAACCTATTCCAATGCCTGACCACTCTAACAGTGAAAATTTTTGTGCTAATACCTCCTCTGAGTCTGCCCTGTCTAAGTTCAAGGCTGCGTCTTCTGGTCCTCTCAATGCAGAACAGTAACAGAGACCAGCCTCTTACCTCAGTGCAACCTCCTCTCAGGTAGCTGTAGAGTGTTATTTAATTTGCAGTGATGCTGTCTCTGATGGTTCCAGCTCCTTGGAGACTTTATTTTGTGCAGCATGTGTCAACAAATCACTCTCAGCCAGGCACTTTTTTCTCACAGTAATAGATTTACACAGTTTTCTACATAGGGAATGACTCCTACTCCCCTTCTGTGAAGCAACAAGCAGAGGAAGATTGCCAGACTGCTCTTGTGCTGTAATGATGGGATATATCACAGTGACAAACATGGCATTTGCTGTCCAGGGAGGATGGAGACATAGTTATCAAAATTCATTGCACTGGTGGACTTAGTTTGCATTGCACTACTGTTAGTTTTCTTGCTATCTAGGATGCATATTATTTCTCCGGAGAAGACAGCATATTCAAAAAAGCAGACTGTGTAAAAACATTTTCAGTATGAAGCATGAAAATAGTGAATTAGAGGAGCAATGGGGTTTTTTATTATTTTTAAAAATAGTACTGTAGCAGGACATAGTTTTTTTTAACATTCATATCACATACAGGCTAGAGAGAAAACAATGCCCTGTACTTGTAAAGTCCAGTTATCTTTCTATGATCACCTAAACCATTCCTAGCAACTTCCTTGTGTAGTCTTAGTTTTCTGCTTATTATTTTAATTGTACTGAACAGCATGTTCAGGAAGTGTAATTCCAAACTATTTTCATTCTTGTCATCTTAATCAAGCATATTGCTGAAGAACACCTTGCTGTTCCTTGCCTGCTTTGGATTATAGATGCTGTTTAAACTGCTCCAAATTAGCAGCGTGTCTATCTTTCTGTAACAGATATCTTCCTCTGCCTTGCAAATTGCTTACAAACTTTCTGGACTTCATTATTGTTTGTCATCTCAGGAGATTTTAGGTACTTGACAGTATTTCAGTTTTTTGTATTTAATTTTGCATTATTTGACAGTATTGAGTATTTCAGTTCTACATTTTTAATTACTATTTATTATTTAGTTATTATTTCATTTTAATTATTATTTTAGATTAATGACCTCTAATATGTCTTTATATTAAGATTTTTGATCTGATTTACGATTTGCATTTTCCTGTATAATGGAAGAAAAGAAGAATAGCACAAACAGACTGTTGACAGTGTGTAATTTTCCCTGCTAATTTACAACAACAGGAATTGTTAATCTGGTAAATCAAGTTTTGTTGTGTGTTAAATTCAGTATCTCTATTAGCATTTGACCCCAAGGAGAATTTAAAGTGTATTGGATAGCTCTTGTTTATAGCCATTGCTCAGAAACATGTTTGCATATTTTGGTTTAGTATACTTGTTTAGACAAACACTTTATTACATTTGCTGGTCATTTTTTAAAAATGAATCTGTCATAAAATTTTATTTTAATTATATGAATTTATATAATACTTACCTTTAAATACACTAGAAAAAAAGAATAAAGAAATGATGACTTGTGTAGGAATGAAAAACAATACTCACATTCATGGCTCAGTGGCCGTTTCTGCAGAGTCACAGCACACAGTCCTGCTTGGAGAACATTATACTTCTTGTCCTCACCTCTTTTTCCTCAAATTGTGAGGTAAAAATCATGTATTTTTTCCTCAGCATCAGGAAATAAATAAAGTAAATAAATCCAAACAGATCTTTTATTTTATTAGGAATACTTGGGCAAGTAAGGCCTCAAAACCTGAATATATGGATGTGCCATACACAAACAGTTTCTCATGTTTACCATGTGCAGCAGGTGTATTCCAATGCTACTTGCACAGATGAAGGTTACTGAATATGGGTGTTGCAACTTACTGTGGAACTGTTTGGGTTTGCTTCATTTTAATTTGATTTTTGAAGCTAATCATCAGAAGTGGCTGAAGAGAGGTATTACCATGTCTAATCCTCATACGATGGAGCTGGGTTAGATTTTCAGAAGTTTATTATGCAAAATAGCTCAGTAAATGTGGCATGGTAATAAACAGTTTGAACAAATATAGTGAGAGCAGACCAGCTTACTTGAAGTCTTTGAATATTGCGTGCTTTTTCAAGTATGGTGTTACAGAGCCCTGTGCAGCCAACACAACAAAGCCTCCAAAAGCTGAATTTGCCAAGTCCATTTCAGCTGGTTCCTAGAGGTCCAGCAGAGCAAGCGTGAAAGGTGGGTTCCTCAATACACACTGCCCCTCAACTCTGAGGAGTCTTGAGGGAAAAGCAGCCCAGACTTTTAAAGATTAACATAGTTTGCTTTCATACCAGTGTCAGTTTTTCACTTCCGCTTGCTTGAGACCAGCCAGTTTTACATTTTGAGCATGCTATTCTACCTGTCCTTGAAACAGGTGGAGCAACCAAGCATCCTGGACACCAAGCAGCATTCCATACAGGATGCTTCATCTATCTGAGAGGAAAGGGGGAAACAAGATGCAAATTTTTTTTCCACAAAGATTTTCCATTTTTGGAGAGGAAAAAAAAAAACATTACTTCAGCAAGATATCCTTCTAGTCCATCCAGTAAATTATCACTAGTTCCTGTTGGGAGAAGACAAAACACAATAGCTTGTGCTGCTGGAAAACAAAGTGCTGAGATAAACAACAACAACAACAAACAATAGCTTCTACCTGTTTGCATGTATTACTAGGCCTCAATTTTCTCTTTAGCATCCTGTCCAACTTGTTTTTCCTTTAATTATCGTAAATCAAGCTTGCAGCCAAATCCCTCTTTAATCTGAGCAAAATTCACCTTATTGAGGACCCTTTGGATTCAGTGGGTATCACAAAGAATGAGATCACAGGAGAAAGCTGATAAATAAGATTGTTCCATAACAACAAATAAAAAAAAGCTGAATTTTCCCACCCAAGCACAAGACAGTTGAAGAAAAACAAATTTGGGGATGTCATTGAATTCCACCTGATCTGTGTTTTAAGTTCCAAAGGCCAGCAGCCCTTCCTGTGTAGCTGGGGGCTTCTCCCCTTCAAGAACGATGACAAGGTCACAGTTACAGCCTTTATAGTACAGACTCAGTTGCATCTGGGACCAGTATGTTAGGAAGAAGAGGTAGCAAAATTTTCACATCTGGAGTGAAGCTCAAGGTCAATGTGTTAGGCAGCAGTTAGCCTTCTAAGAAATACGAGATAAAAGATAACTTTTTGTCTTAATATTCTAGCTTGGAAGTTCTTCATCTGCCATTGTTTCTTCAACAGCTTCTCTGACATTCTCACTAACACAATTCTCAAGCTTATCCACATTTCCTTTGTATAGTAGTGCTGTCTGTCTCACTGCAAGGTCATGGGGCAAAATCCTGAGTCCCTACATTAATCCATTTTAAATTGTTGCTGCTTTGTGTAAGGAATTGGAAGACCTAATGTTTAAGTCTGCATATGACTCTCAGTGAAAAGCTGAAGCACTTTGTTGAATAATGATATGCTAAGGTTTCATGGACTGCACAAAGTCATGTTGGATTTGCAAGAGTATAAACACTTCAGTAGCAAGATAAAGAAACTGAAGTCCTCAAGAAAATCTTCCTGTATTCAGAATTTTGTTTAGCATTTCATTGTTTAGCACTTTTTTTTTTCATAGTGACAGCACAGTTTTCTTTCAGTTAAAGATTTTTCTCTTCTCTTGAAGTCCTTACAGAAAATAAGAGCTATTTTACAAGAATAAGCTTATGACAACATAACATTCATAATGCTATTTTCACAGAACTAAACAAAATCTTTGAAAATTGCTACAAGTTATTTATTAGTATTCATATGGAGTATTTGTTGTTGGTTTTTTTCCCTAGAAAAACTGCCATTTGATCTAGATGAAAAATATATTCCTGTCAAGTCATCAGCAGTTTTTGTCAACAAGAACATTAATTTTCTGTGCTGATTCAGCTCTACTGATATTGAAGCATGAAAGTCAGATGAGCATATGCATGGTGTAATTATGATACCAAATTTGAAAACTGAAAAGTTTTGTCATGCAGTTACTAACTACGTCTGTTTTCTTCTTTTGTATGAATTCTTTAAATGCCTGAATAAACATAGATAATATAAACATACATAGCAAAATAGGAGTATGAAAGGCTGAGCAATTAGCCACAGCTGCTAAGATAGGTAATACAGGCTGAATTCAGCAGGCATAACCCCTCTCTGGAGCAACTCAAGAGTTTTATCCGTTTCAGGAGGCCAGAGTACATCAGTTAGGAGACCTTGCCAAAAGGTGTTTGATGGTGACCTACTTTACCCCAACTCTTTGGAGGCGGTTGCTTTTCCTTGTTACACCTGCTTTTCGCCCCCCTCAGGCTGCCTTCAGACTGCATGCTAAGCCTGGAGGAGTTACAGTGTTACTGAAAATGACCAAGCTCTTACAGCAGTCTTCAGCAGTACCTAATTTGCCCTATTGTGTTTGCTATAGGAGACATCAAAGGACTCTCTGGAGCTCTTTCAAGATACGTCTATTTTTATTACTTAGATGTAACTGATAACTAGCCAGATTTGGACCATCCTAATTGGGTTGCTCCTCCAGTGCTCCTCCTGGAGGATGCAAGTCACACAACCTTTGAGGAGTGTTTAGGTTAAACAAATTATTTCATCAGCGTACCTAACACACTATGAAAGTTGCTAGTTCAGATAAAATGTTAAAGCTTAGAAGTAATTATTCAAACAGGCCAGTTGCCTTGTTTCACAGGCTCCCTGGTATGGGCAAGGCTGTTCAGAACGTGCCAAGATCATTGATTTGAGCTGCAGGCTTCCATTCACATGCCTTGTGACCAGAGAAGTACTGTTTTCATTCTTTCACTAGAGTCACAGGGAATTAGTTAGCCTGAGCTAATCAGAACATTAATGGTGTACTTCATACACTGAAGTATAAACCGCCCTTTATCTCAGATTTCCCTGCAGAGATGTGTGTCCAGTGAGTCCAGGAGACTTGGGGCAGGGACCCTCACTGAGTTGGGAGCCATAGTACCTTTGATGTCACAAATGGCCCGCAGCAAACTGCCTTTGCTGGCCATTCCTCCTTCTTCTGCCCTGATGGTAAATTGTTCACATATTTGCAGCTAAATAACCATTACATTTCGGCAGAGGTGGAAGTTTGACTTTCTGTCACTCTTCATTTAGTGGCATTTTTTTTTCCTTCTTGAACATTCTTTCTCTTTCTTTCTCTCTCCTCCCCCCCACTGTGTTTTATACAAAATAATGCTATGTTTCCCTGTAGAAATTATTAGAGTCTCATAGATTGCAGTGTTGTAATTGTTTGATGCTGTACTGGCTTAATTTAAAATAATGATTTAAGAAAATAAGAAACTCCATAGAAATACTTTGGGGGGGTTTTGTTTGTTTGTTCTGTTTGTCTTTGAAATGTCAAGAGTACTTGTTGTTTATTTAGACAATGGATTTAACTAGCCAGCTATTATGTGGTACTAGGAGTCTTCTCAGTTTTCTTTCTAGCCTTTTGAGCAACCTCATCTTTAAAGATCTGGCTGATCTTTTAACTTTTTGGTATGTCCCAGTCAACGAAAAGGTGTCCAACAGCTTGCTTATACCTCAGATATCCAGGTTATTACAGCCAAATGTATCTCTTAGAAGGAAGGAATACTATTCTTGTTTGCAGTCATATTGTAATGTGGGAAATAGTGTTGATGACTCCAAGCCACCGATACTGAAATTAGTCAGTTATTTCATCATTATGGTTAGGGGGCTGGATCAGGGCAGTATTTCAGGGAGGGTGGGTTGTGACATACATGGTAGTCATAAAATATGGTCAGGTGGTAGCAAGTTGTTGACAATTTTGCAAATTATAAAGCAAAGGCAACCTGACTTCTGTACTCCTGGGGATTTTTGTTCTTCAAGGTCAAGTATGCTTTTCAGTCTTTCATTAAATATTATAGATTTGTCACTTTTTTCAAGCAATAATTGTTAATTTTTTTTTTAAAGGTAATGAGGATTTTTTTTGGTGAAGAGTACTCACTTAAGTAGTTGGTAGTGGGATCCAAGATACTAATTTTCTCAGTCATAGCAATTTAAATTCAAGATAACAGCAAGTAAGATAATGTCTTAGTCCTTCCTGACTCTCTGGTGGCTTACATGAAAGGATTTTATGATCTCTATTTAGCTCCCATTTTAGAAAAATACTGCTGCAAACAGAGATGGAGGACTCGGGCACTTGGAGACTAAATGATACACTTACCTGTACATCATTCAGGATATTTGACAATATGAAATCATATTGGACAGGCAATTTGAGGGACTCTGTGCAGCATCTGTTTCTACTATACTTGTTTTCTGAATAATCGTAACATTTCTGTCCCTGAAATTGTCAAAATAACTTGGACGAAATTGTAAAAAATAAAAATAAAATTTAATTCCTATGGAGGAAGCAGTTTAAAACATTCTCAAGTGTCTTAAAAATTAACTACAGACAATATGACAAGATTAAATTTCAATAAAAGACTTTCTGCTCTAAGAAAAGGGGCACTAGGATGTTTTCCTAGTTTCCAAAAGCACTCTCCTAGCATGTTGTTCAAGATGAATGCCTCTTAATCATCATGTACCTTTCACAGTCATTAGGCTTACATTTCCTGTAAGGTAAGTTTTGAATACTTTGAGGTGATATATTTATATCCTTCTTTCTGTATTAGTTACTTTTTCCCCCCTTTGAATCAGCAGAGAAAGCAACTTGTTTTGTTTTCAAATTATTTACAGAGTTTACAGCTCCTTGCGCCGGGGTAAAGTACAGAATTTTTATAAAATTCTGGCAATATCTTGAAAAGTAAATAGGGAAAGAACTTAGAAATCTAGGCAGTAGCCAGCTACATACATCTAGAAGTGTGCTGTGCTATAGCTGACTTACAGTCCAGACGATAGGGAGTGTCTGGAAAAAAAATGGAAAACAAAAAGAATTACTAAGATATGCCTAAATTAGGCTGTATTAATCTTATTTACCAACTGTAGTACTAGTCCACGTCATTGCTTTGGAATCAAGATAGCCACTTTTTTCTTGCTTTCATCTCCATCTGTTGTACATATACTCGTCTGAAATTTAAGAGGCATAATGTTTTGGATTTGGGTTTTTTTGCTTCTCTTTATTCTTGTGAGATGACAGAGAATGAGTATGGGTTACTGTCAATGACAGACCTGGCTAATCTTGGAAAGGAAAGCCAGACTCAGAAATCTCCTCAGTGCTGTTGTTATACAGCAGCCTGACAAGGAATGACAAACTGCTATTTTACTGCAGTGTCAGTGGGCATCATGACACAGGAAGAACTTCAGAGCAGAGTGCAGTCCTATAGCAGAGATCATGTACTGTGTCCTCGGCAGGGGAAGCTGGTAGTTTTTCTGTGCTATAATTAGACACGTTGCGTCACAGGAATTAGTCTTGTGGCATTCTCACTTTTGCCTCCCAAAATGAAGGGAATATTTTTCAATGACAGGTATTATACCAAGGGAGTAAAGTACTAAGGGAATACAAACACTTTTAGTTACCTGGTCAAGGATATATAGTCTTCACTGATCAATGCAGTTTAAAAACAAATGGTGAGTGGTCCGCTGCTGAGAATATATTGACACACATATAGCTTCTTTTCCCCAGAATTCCCATTATGACACCAGCTTGTAAGTGTTTTGATAGTGGTTTTACTTCACATCTGTTCATTTAGCAGTGTGTACTTCCCAGATTCCCTTTGTACTTCCCTTTGTCCTGTGTAGGTCCTCTAGTGAAGGGGAGAATGTGTCTGTTTTCCATCACTGCAGCTTCCTCCCAGGGGACTATCTGGGGATTTTGCAGTTTGGCTTATTGCAACAAACCAGGCAGAATCTACCACAAATCAATAATGTATCTGATCTCTTATAAATGTATTAGTGAATCCAAAGAATACTTGTTCGGATTTGAGGAGAACTCTGTGGAAGCCAATAAAGTTCCAAATCTGTGCAAGTCTGTATGTGACTGGCAATCAGATCAGTCTGGATCCTCATGAGCAGTATATATTGGATCAGCTACCTAGCATGGAGGGAAAAATGGAATGATTTATGTAATGGGTCAAAATTTAAAGCTCATTGCAATATTATATTTACTGTGTTCTTTCTTGTGCATCATTGGTGTTACTCGACTGGTGTTGCTTACAACAGTTTCATGTCATACAAGTAGTTGCTTTAAATAAATGCAGATTCACCTTAGCATAACCAAGTGTATATTCATAGATCGATCTTGTGCTATTTCTGCAACTGTTACAGCAGCTGTAGAAACCACTACTGCGGACCAATGCTAACCATGGCATAAAAAGACAGGTCCAGACTGGAAAACTCATACAATATAAGTAAAAAGTAACTGAACATTAGCTGGGGATCTCTTGAAAGTTAATACTGAATACACCTATTCTTTCTTGAGTTGGGGTTTTCTCCAACTTTGTTTTATACCCAACTCATGGGTAACATTTCCACTCCCCAGCAATGGCAGTCAGAAAAAGGAATTAAAATTAAGACTGTGGCCGAGAGATCAAAGCATGACATTTTTCTGTGAATAAATACAGTGTCAACTGCTCTACTCCCTCATGCACAAAATTGCCATGTTGAAATTTGATCCACTTCTTAGAAATCTTGCTATTTTTCTTTACATTTTTGTTTTCATTCTTCTCAGAAATTAATTGCCTACAATCTGCAACAGTAAATGCTATTCTAAGCCACAGGGAATTGTAAAATTCAATAATAATGCATGCTGTTAATAGGACACTGCAATTATTCAGACAATCATGATAGCACCTGCTTTCAAAACAAAATGGTTACATTCTAAAATTCTTGGACATTACTTTGATTAGAAAGTAATACCATGCTCATTTAGTAGTAGTTTTATAATATCAACACTATGCTATCACAAAATTACCCCATTGATTCTGCTATAAATGTGATTTGTTTCCTTATTTTTCTCTGGAACACTTTGCCCACCACAGACAGGTAGCTATTTTCAATAACTACCAGCAGAAGCCACTTAAGGTGCCAGGTCTCAGAGTCAAGTGAGAGCATGTCAACCTCAGCTTTCCTTTGTAGGCAATTAAGCCTCTGGATGTAAAAACACAAAATGAAAACCTAACTTACATGCAACGCAATTGCAACTTGCTGGCAATGTTCTTGAGTAAAAAAATAGAGGAAACTAACAGTATATACATGGTCTTATGTCCAATTTTAAGCCAGTCTCGTTAGTTTGTGAGATTCAGTTACTTAACAGTCTGGTGTTGACAGTGCTGCATAACCAGCTAACTGAGATATTGCATTAAATAAATCCCATTTCCTAACAGCTCTTCTGAAGTGAAATGACTTTGCTTGCTTTTGGGGAAGTGGAGAAAGAGAGATCCTTGCATATAGCAGGAACACCAGCTAATCACACCCCATTGTGAAATGATTCTAATACAAAGGGAGAAATCTAGCTTCCTCCTAGATGAAGGCTTGTGTTTGCTCATCACAGAAGCCAGCCCTTTGGTGAGGGGATGGCTTTTAGTTGACAATAGTACTTTCGCCTGCTGCAGATATTATTCCAGGTGCAGAGTTTGGAAAATGGCAATACCAATTCCAAGAAAATCGTTTCAAGAACACAAGATATCCTGTTGATAGAAAAGCTCATTACCATGAAAGTGTGCTGAGCAAATTACTGTGCCACTTAGGCTTGTTTTACAGATAGAAGAACTGTGTGTCTGCTGCCTCAGAATCTTTCATCTTTTATCCTTACTGACATGTACTTGGTGAGTTATAAACATTTTTTTTCCTTCACACATCTCAGTGTTCTAGACTAAGACTGGTAAGTATTATCTCATTTTACAGCAGAATTAAAAGCAGACGGAAGGAAATTAAGCCATTTTTGAAGGGTAAAAAAGGAGAAACACAACCAGATCCTTTTCACTGATGCTCAGACTGTTAGATTAGGACCAACCAGCTTGTGGATGCTGAAGGCAACTCTTATTTCTACAGTGTGCCAGACCACTGCAGCAGCTATGTTGTAGTGACAAGAATAAATTCTGCTAAACTTCATCTGCATTTGCACCGTGAACTTTTCTGCCATTGTTATCAAAGCATGTATAGTAGTAAGTTAACTGGGCTGGTTCTCATCTGGGCTATGATTTGGGCATTTCATGTCAAAGAGCTGAGCTAGTTCTAACTATGTAGATCTCTTCATGTGAGCTCCATGCTCCATTTTATCTGTAATGTTCTTCGTAGATGAAAAATCCCAGTGACAGAAGATACTTAGTGCAGAAAGCAATAATCATCTTTCAGTATGGGTGACCTTATCAAGTAGCTATGATTGGGCTTTTTGTGCTGTTATTTTTACTATGCTCCCAATACCAGAATTTTAGTTGCCAAATTTGGCATGAAACACATTTGGAAAGGCAATCTCTACTTTTTAACAGTTCACAAACTGAAACCAAATATTCAAGAATGAATTGTTGCATGTTACTCTCCCCACAGAAAGCTAGAAAATTTTCCAGATACTAAACAGTATTGAGATTAGAGTAGAAATGCATGCTGATAAAATCCTGAAGAAGCAATCTGCCTCTGGAATAAGAATGTAGCATAGGGTGTTAAACGTGTGTAACAGAAGGAACATGTCACACCTACCTGCTAAACCTTTTGATGTTGACTGATCTGAAGTTCTGCCCCCATAATGTGGTCCCTGAAGATGGACTACTGTGTAAAACCCTGCTCTTTTCTGTAGGACAGAGCAAGCCTGTAGCTTACATTTTCCACCTTAAACAGGAAGTCTCCAGCCAAATTGCAGGATGAACATACATCTCCTTGGCTCCAGTTCAAACTGTATTTCTAAAGATCACTTTTTACCTTCCCTTCAGTTAAGAATATCATTCAGGTTTTGTTTTCTTTATAGGTTTCCCATAATCTATGACTTCCAGACTTCCATATTCCACACCTGTCCATGACTCATGTTAGCTGTTACCTCTGTGGACAGACAAGGAGCAGTGAGAGCAGTTCCTCTGTGCCACATGTGTGGATTGACTCGCAGTGTGATGAGTGCAGCACTGATCAAAGGCAGCACAGCGAGGCTCAGGAGCTTCTCTGAAATGTCAGCTGTGTTCCCAGTATCATAGCTAGCATCCAGAGAAGGTTGGAAGAGCAGAAGAAAGAGTGGGGTAGGAGGGAAGGACAGAGGCTCTAAACTTCAGTGTGAAGTTGTTTGATTCAGACTGGAGGATTTACCTTATGTATCTTCAGCCTTATGTATTCTTCCCTCAGAAAGTCTCATGAACAAGGGTATACCATGACAAACAGTGTGTAATTTTTACAGAAACAACGAAGTGATTTACTCTTTCATTATCTTATTTAAGAGCAGGCATTTGCTGAGGAATCATCTTAGGACAACAGACATAGTCATTACATGGATAAATTTAGGTGAGGCAGGGAACTTAGATACTCTAAGATCACAGGAATATTCCTACTAGCTAAAGATAATGATTCATCAGGAAATGTTAATGTAGGGTCACAGGTAGAAAAGTAATATTCAGACCAGAAGAACAAGTAAGTTGGATTTGTTTATCTTAAACCTAGCTTCCAATATTTGGGATTTTTTTGTCACTTTAATCCTTTATGGTGATTTTAACTTTTAGTTAAGATTGTTGGGAACTGATCATTAAAGCAAACTAGTGAAAGAGATCTGGCACTGGGTTTGTACATCCTAGTCTATACAAGACTGCCAAGTAGATTCAGCCAAAGAGAGACTACTGGGTTCATCTGTCTCAAGAAATACCTATAGTTATTCTTCCATTGCCTTGTGGAGCTCTATTACCTTACCCCAAAACTTCCTGAATACCAGTTCTGGGCAAGGAGGAAAAGTGCTCAGTTCATATGGGCAGATATGGTGTGGTTTCAGTATACCGAGGGAGAAAGAGAATTGTGCTTCAGTCAGGATTATGAAAGGAAGGAGACAAATCTTCTAGGATTGTGCTGCTGCTCATGGTCTGTGCTCTGTGCTACTAGCACTCAATAGATTCACTCACGGTAGCAAAGCACATTGAACCAAATGGTGTCACAACCAAGGAATTAATGCTAGAATTGCCAGATCTGGATGGGTTGTCTAAATTGACTCAGAATGGCTGCATGCTTCCTGTTTTTTCACCTGACTATACAGAGAGGGTTTCCTATGCCAAAAAATGTCTCCTTGACGTAAAAATGAAATTAAATCACACGAAGAGATAGGACTTGTTCTGTGCAAACTATTGAACACAGGGTAGATGGGTCTCTCCCTGTAACATTAAACCTCTCAGCATGAATGTCCTACCTCATCCAAATGAAGAAAAATTTTCTGTCGTTTTGCTTTGGCATTTGTAAGACCACCAATGTGGAATGCAACATGACACACAGTGGGATGACAGCGGGTAATTAAACAGAGCCTGTAAAGCATAAACCACACATTACTAAAGCCAGGCTTCCTCACCTGTCCAGTCCCCNGTGCGGGGCGGGGTCGGTGCCGGTCCCACCATGGTGCTGGACGCCTTAGCCCGCATCGTCAAGGTCCAGCTGCCTGCCTACCTCAAGCGCCTGCCGCTGCCCGAGAGCGTGGGCGGCTTCATCCGCCTCACAGGTAGGCCGGGGGGAGCGGGACACCCTTCCCGCTCCGGGTGGCTGCGCTCCGGCACAGCCCCAGGCTGCGCATCCCGCCCGCGTTCGCGGCATCGCTCCCTGTCTCCCGGCACTGCCGGTCACAGAACGGGGAGCCCCGAGCCTTGGGCTGTTCCAGCAGCAGCACGATCCGACGGGAGGTTTCGGCGCCGGCGCGATGGGTGGGAGCTGTCGGAATAAAGGGCAGCGATGGGCTGGAATGTTTGCGGTGGGCTCAGAATTCCTTCCCGTGCCGGCGCCGGTGAGCCAGAGGCCGTACGCGTGCGTACAGGGAATGGAAGTTCAGCTGGAGGCCTAAAACACGGCCTCGTCCTTGCTTCGCAGGTTAAAGACAGCGTTTAGTCCCGAGCTCAAGTCAAATAATATCTCATTCTGGGAGCCTGCTACACACACAGAGTTGGGTTCTTGTTGTGTTTTGGTTTTGTGTTTTAGGTTCTTTTAAATAAGTTTTCTAAGTACTTACTGGGTGAGGGAGTGAAAACACTGGTTCATTAATCGTAGCCCTGACACAGCGAACAAGAAAGAAACCTGGATACTGGGGACTGTCCGGGTGTTCGGTGCTTCCCAGTGCTTTGCAAACTGGGGCTCTCAGGGAGCTGTGAATACACGGGCAGGACCTGAGCAGTGTCAGGTGACAAGATTAGCTCAGTGATTGAATAAGAGGAATTCTCTCCACAGAAACTCAGAAGCAGAAAAAGTCTTCAAAGTGCAGAATTAACCTTGTATATTGCAGCACTGTGGTATCTATTACTGTCNTTGTTCTGTGCAAACTATTGAACACAGGGTAGATGGGTCTCTCCCTGTAACATTAAACCTCTCAGCATGAATGTCCTACCTCATCCAAATGAAGAAAAATTTTCTGTCGTTTTGCTTTGGCATTTGTAAGACCACCAATGTGGAATGCAACATGACACACAGTGGGATGACAGCGGGTAATTAAACAGAGCCTGTAAAGCATAAACCACACATTACTAAAGCCAGGCTTCCTCACCTGTCCAGTCCCCAGCTGTCCCTTCCGTTCCTTATTCCTTTCCCTTTCCCTTCACTGTCCTCTTCCCTTTCCCTTTCCTTCTCTTCCACTTTCCTTTCC
>VYZS01008646.1:0-11192 GCA_013400695.1 Neodrepanis coruscans | reverse complement strand
ATAATTATATCAAAATAATTATATATAAAGTGACCTTGCATTGAAATTTACAATTCAATGGCAGCTAACTACAAAAAGACTGGGACAAAATTCTGTGGTAGGTAATGAAAACTAACCAACCAAATAAACAAAAAGATACTAAAATAGCTGCTCTACAAAAGCTTTTATCTAACCACCCTATGCATTTTCTCCCCCTGCGTTTTCTCCCCCCATCCTGCTGAGGAAAGGGAGTGACAAAGTAGCTGGGTGAGCCCATGGGTGCCAGCCATTGCAACCCACCACAAATGTATTCAGCCTGAATTGTCAGGTTTGAGCAAACCATAATGCATGTCTAGTGGACTTCTACACTGGAGTGACTGTATCCCGTTCTACATTTAACAGTTCAGGAAATACACAGACCTGATGGACCTGGTACAGGGGAGGGCCATGAAAATTCTGAGGTCTGGGACACTCTCATGAAAAAAGGCCAAAAGAGTTGGTGTTTCGGTTGAGGAAGTTAATTTTCTTCTTAGTTGCTGGCACAGTGCTGTATTTTGAGTTTCACATAAGAATAATGTTGATAATACACTGATGTTTTAGTTGTTGCTAAGTAGTGCTTATTCTATGTCAAGGACTTTTCAATATTCCATTCTCTGCCAGGAAGGAGGGTGAGGGAGCTGTTGAGAGAGCATGGTCAGGATGGAACTGGCCAAAGGGATATTCCATATCATAGAACATCAAGCTCAGTATATAAACTGTGGGGGAGTTGGCTGAGAATGGTGATCACTGTTCAGGGACAGGCTGGGCATTAGCAGGTGGTTAGCAATTGGATTGTGCATCATATATTTCTCTTGGCTTTTACTCCTCTCTCTCCTTTTCATTTCGTAGTAGTAGTAGTACTAATAGTAGTAGTAGTAGTAGTAGTAGTAGTAGTTTTTGTTGTTGATGTTGTTTATTTTAATCTTTTTCTAATTCCTAAACTGTCCTTAACCCAAGAGGTTTACCTTTTCTTCCTGATTCTCCTTCCACTGATGTGGGGAGTGAGTAGTGTATGGTACTCAGCTGCCAGCTGGGATTAAACCATGATGGAGTTGTTCAGTTTGGAGAAGAGAAGGCTCTGAGGAGACCTTGTTGTGGCCTTTCAATATATAAAAGAGGCCTAGAAGAAAGATGGAGAGAGACTTTTTATCAACGCCTGCAGTGACAAGACAAGGGGCAGTGATTTGAAACTGAAAGAGGGTAAGTTTAGATTGAATGTAAGGAATAAACTTTACAATGAAAGTGGTGAGACACTCTAACAGGTTGCCCAGAGAAGTTGTGGATGCACCATCATGGGATGTATTCAAGGTCAAGTTGGTGTTTGAGAAAACTGGTCTTGTGAAAGAAATTCTTGTCCATGGCAGGGGGCTTTTATTTAAAGATATTTAAAGGTCCCTTCTAATGCAAGTCATTCTATGATTCTATGATAGTGAAAAATACTTTCAGAATTAATTTTATTATTTCCAGGTACTCCATGCCAATAATTAGTGTACAAGTTGATAAGGTTATNAATAATGTTGATAATACACTGATGTTTTAGTTGTTGCTAAGTAGTGCTTATTCTATGTCAAGGACTTTTCAATATTCCATTCTCTGCCAGGAAGGAGGGTGAGGGAGCTGTTGAGAGAGCATGGTCAGGATGGAACTGGCCAAAGGGATATTCCATATCATAGAACATCAAGCTCAGTATATAAACTGTGGGGGAGTTGGCTGAGAATGGTGATCACTGTTCAGGGACAGGCTGGGCATTAGCAGGTGGTTAGCAATTGGATTGTGCATCATATATTTCTCTTGGCTTTTACTCCTCTCTCTCCTTTTCATTTCGTAGTAGTAGTAGTACTAATAGTAGTAGTAGTAGTAGTAGTAGTAGTAGTTTTTGTTGTTGATGTTGTTTATTTTAATCTTTTTCTAATTCCTAAACTGTCCTTAACCCAAGAGGTTTACCTTTTCTTCCTGATTCTCCTTCCACTGATGTGGGGAGTGAGTAGTGTATGGTACTCAGCTGCCAGCTGGGATTAAACCATGATGGAGTTGTTCAGTTTGGAGAAGAGAAGGCTCTGAGGAGACCTTGTTGTGGCCTTTCAATATATAAAAGAGGCCTAGAAGAAAGATGGAGAGAGACTTTTTATCAACGCCTGCAGTGACAAGACAAGGGGCAGTGATTTGAAACTGAAAGAGGGTAAGTTTAGATTGAATGTAAGGAATAAACTTTACAATGAAAGTGGTGAGACACTCTAACAGGTTGCCCANTATGGTACTCAGCTGCCAGCTGGGATTAAACCATGATGGAGTTGTTCAGTTTGGAGAAGAGAAGGCTCTGAGGAGACCTTGTTGTGGCCTTTCAATATATAAAAGAGGCCTAGAAGAAAGATGGAGAGAGACTTTTTATCAACGCCTGCAGTGACAAGACAAGGGGCAGTGATTTGAAACTGAAAGAGGGTAAGTTTAGATTGAATGTAAGGAATAAACTTTACAATGAAAGTGGTGAGACACTCTAACAGGTTGCCCAGAGAAGTTGTGGATGCACCATCATGGGATGTATTCAAGGTCAAGTTGGTGTTTGAGAAAACTGGTCTTGTGAAAGAAATTCTTGTCCATGGCAGGGGGCTTTTATTTAAAGATATTTAAAGGTCCCTTCTAATGCAAGTCATTCTATGATTCTATGATAGTGAAAAATACTTTCAGAATTAATTTTATTATTTCCAGGTACTCCATGCCAATAATTAGTGTACAAGTTGATAAGGTTATAAGAAGAAGAAAGTAACTATTATTAGTCATTTCAAAACCACTGCTAGTCCATATTTATTTTCTTTGATTCAGAACACTAAAGTAGTACATGAAACATGAAATAGTCTTCAAAATCAGAATTAACAAGTGTTTTCACTGAAACATTTGGACAAAAGACATATCTACCTGGTGTCATGGAGTGAAGAATTATTAATATTTCAATAAAGAAAAGGTTCTTAGAGGGCCACAAGGTGCTAAGCAAATAGAAAAAAGTTAAAGCTATCATGTGTTGTGTTGAGTGATTACTTGCCAAAATGCTATGGTAAGAATCAAAAATTGTGAAAAGTAGAACAATCTTGAGGGAAAAAAAAAAGAGAGAGAAAAGTAGAGAAAATGGCTGCAGCAAATAAAAAATCAAATAAGAAATATGTAGCATGATGACAGTACTTTGACAGGTCCACATTTAACCAACTACCAACTACTATTATTAGCATAATTAAAAGTAACACAATTTTTCACCTTTCCCCAATTAAAAAAAAATTTCCAGGTAATATGGGAACCCTAAAATAAACAATACTAAATTGGTCCAATGGTCTTTAACTTTGAACACATTGTTTGTCAATGAAGCTTAATCTTTGTAAGCATTTCAAGCATGTAAGCATTTGACTCTCTTTTCAGTGGCACATGTGAAGGGAGGGGGCCAAGTCCGAGCCATTGGAGGCTATTTAAAAGAGGCCCTAGGGAGCCTGGCACATCAGTGAGGGTGTGGCATGTCAGTTTACACAGGCAGTTCATACAGGCAGGGCAAGCAGGCAGGGTTGCAGCGGGGTGTGTGTTTTTTTATCCTCCTCTCACCCACACCAGCAATGGTTTTCAAATGATCAAAAACATTGCCAACAAACAGAACCTGCCCTGAAGGATGCTACCATCCAGCCCCCAGACTGCTGAGCCTCCTGATAGTACCAGGGGAGAGTATGAAAAACACCTGAATGTGGTACAAGCAGGTAAATGATCTGCTCTATATGGTGGCAGAGCTTAAGGAACAAGTAGAAAGAATAAGTAACATTCAGGGAAGTGAAAGGGAAATAGATTGGTGGATTTATACCTTTCCATCTCTGAGAGACACTCACCAGGAGTTAGAAGAGCCTCATGGCAATTACCATCAGGCAGAAGGAGGAGATCTAGTTGATGACGGGGAATGAAAACAGGTCCCTTCTCAGGGAGGTAATAAAATTTCTTCCTGTTCCCCACCACCTATCCAGGTGCCGCTTCAGAATATGTGCAAGGTCCTGGATCCAGAGAGCCAGGATCCAGGCAGACAAGACTGAAGAAAATAATTTGTCTGGAGAGTTTCAGTTACACTTTGTCTGACAGATGGATCGCAACCTCTGGTATTAAAAAGACGGGTAGTGGTAATAGATGACTTCCTTCTGAGGAGAACAGAGGGACATATCCCAGAGTTCTGTTGCTTCCCTGGGGCCCAGGTACAGGACATCTCCAGGAGACTACCTGAGATAATACAGCCCTCTGATTATTACCCACTGCTAGTTGCCCAGGCTGGCAGTGGCAAGGTTGACAAGAAGGGCACCAGGGTAATGAAAAAGAAATTCAACAGTACAAAAGTTTTGGAGTTAGGGCTTAGGTCGCCTAACAGGTGAGATGTGAAATCAGTATAATGCCTGACAATACACCTGGCCCAGAAACAGGGGTGTTTTCAGTTATTAGCATCTGCAGACCCTGCTTTTCAATTTTCCTTCCTCTTCCTGCTTTCCCAAAGAGAGAGTATGGTTATTGCCCTTTAGTACTCTTGGAAAGCAGCTCTGATCATCACCTGGATGGATCAGAGCCAAAATCTGCTCCTCCTGTAGGTGGAAACATAAAGCAAAGAGGCAGTTTGTTCACATCCCTGTAATATTGGCATTTTCAAGAATCAAAGGAAGGCAAGGACAAGGTACGGGTCATACATATTTTATCAGGATACCCAGTACCTCTCCTAGCTGGCAGCTTTGCTTCAGTTTGTTCCTGGATTTCTTTTCTGTGCCATTTCCTACTGTTCCAGTGCCCCTTTCTTCCAGCTTCTTGGTTTCTTCACTACTGTTCCAGTTGCTTAAAATATCCTTCAGGACAAATGCCAGTTGCTTTCTCTCTTTTCAGTTCCAATCAACAAGACAGTATTTAATACCTTTCCATTAGAAATGCTGAATAACCTGAATTTCAGAGGAAGGCAGAAGCCATTAGTTCCTGATTACGCTCTCTTCTAGATGGAAAGCTGTGTGTTGCCTGTCCATTGCTGATAAACAGTGGGAAGGATCCTACCCTTCCTGCGCATGATACCAGCGCAAAATAACATCTGGCAGCACTGTGAAGCTTTTATTGTATTTTATTTTACTATATGAGAAAGCACAGTTTGTTACATATTTGTTTTGTAAATTCCATTTCCATTTTAATTAGAAAGCAAGTTCCTGCAATTTCTATCTTAATTACCATAATCTGCTTACAGTCAGTATGATGAGCACAGCAGGGAGAAGCATCTGGGTTACGTTTGCTTTATCCTGGATGGAAATATTTAAACAGATAAGTATTGGAAATAGGTCTGCAATCAATCTACATACAATATACGTGTACAGCAGTTACTTCATGGCTTGTGTACAGTAGAATCTATGCAGCAGAGGAAAAACAGTTTAAAATGTATCTCTGCATGTATAACAATGGTCATAAGCAAAACTAATTTTTCCTTGGTTTTTTTAATTTTTTTGGTTGGGTGGGTAGGTGAGTTTTTGTGGGGTTTTTTTTTGGTTTATGGAAAAGATCTTATTGAGGATGCTCATGTTTTCTTGGGAAATGACTTATGGGTAGGCACACATTATGGATCTCCTCACTATTGAATTTTATGCCTGTGTAACTCAATTGAGTCCAGAGTTAGAGTGAAAAAACAGTAAATCAGACTATCATTCTTAGTTATTCTTATTCTTGTACGAAGTCACAAGTAAAATTCACTGTGATATAACCAGGAATGCATGTGGGAAGGTAAAGAGGCTCTTCAGTGAAAGCAACCAAAGGAATGCTTGAGAGGGTGCATTTGAAGGGCATTCTCATCTGTCTTCTCAGAGTAAAGAAGCTACTGCAGAATGAGTGGAAGCACTCAGAGCTCTCTCTCACCTATGCCAGTTTCACTCTTCATTGGTGTTATACAGCTTAGCTGTAGAACTGGTCTTGAGGAAACCAGTGTAACAAAATTCAAGGACAAGATTGGGAAAGTGAGGGGTGATTTCATCTTATGGAATGTCTAGGCAGGTTACTTTTACCCATTCGGGCTCATTCTCTCACAGCTCTCATGTCTATATACTTACAAGCTCCCAAATTTGAGTTCCCCAGCAGTCTGGCCACAGTCAGATGTGTGCAAAGAGCAAAAGTCTCTGCCTGTTGAGGCTTCACATCTTTTCAGTTTCTGTTGACTGCTGGTAACAAGCCAATTTACTTTCATATTATTTAGGAGTTACATCTGTTACAGAGTGACTCTTTGCTTCAGAATCATATGTACTCCAGATTCCATTAATCTTAGGCTATATTGCTGCTTATTTTGTTTGAAATATATTTTAAAATCCATATATCTTGGCAGTTATCATCTTTTCCCATTAGGCTGACAAGAACAGGAATGGTATATGTGATGTGTTATAACCTTGCTGAATTCCCTCTGTGGTCAGAAAGAAGGGTCTTCCTGTAACAAGGCATGTCTGCTGAGCTTTCAGCAGAGTGCAAGTTTTCAGGGAGTGAATATATATCATGTTTCTCAACTTGATTGAGGGGGAACAGCCACTGCCAATATAGGTCAGTGTTTTAACACTCACAGCAACCTTAATATTTTTTTAAAATCTCTTCAAATACATGTCCTCCTAAAACAAAACATGAGCAAAAAGCCCATGCCAAAGGGAAATCTTTCCCATAAATCTCAATGGTGAATAAGTTTGAGTCCTTGATTGATAGTGGACTTGACTTTTTTAAAAAATTGATTTTTCACTTGTGCTACAAATGTATACAACCAAAGGCAAAGAGCATGTCAAAATATTTTTAATATTATTTTTTGACAGTTTTAATAAGACTTTAACCAAAATTTAATACTGAAGACAAATTAAATCTGAAGGGCTATTTAAGAACTGCCATTTGCTAGAGCTAACATTTGAGAAATTTGTTTATTAATTGGCAGTATGATTGTCACAGTGTTCTACTTAGAAAAAAAAAAAAACAACCAACAAACAAACTAACAACCATGCTAAATTACTCTGGTTATCATTTACATAATGCTTTCACTGCATTTGCAGTTGGAACAATCATAATTTGTTTGGAAATCTCTTTGCATGGATGCATTGAAGCAGCTAATCTGAGGTTAACCACAAAGAAATTGATTGTTTAACTGAATAAATTCTGCAAGATTTTTATCAAGGTTGCTCACTGCAGAAATATGAAATGTCCAAAATATTACTGTCACTGGACTGACTAAATTAAAACAACAAGGTTTTCCTACTACTTAAGCCAATGTTCCATAGTCTTCTATATGGGTTTGGTCTGCTACCAACAGATTTAGAAAGACAAGCATGTATTGGATTAGGTAGAGTCTAAGTACATATTTTTCTTAATTATAAACCATATAAAACTTATTTCAGACCAAATATTGAGTAATATAAATAAGGTGTAAAGCTGCCATTGATGGTTGGAGCCAAGCTAACAAGATCTACAGTTTGGGAGAAATGTCTCCAACCACACAGGAGTTTTGATCATTTAATGCCATAAATTTAATCCTACCACTATATTTTAAAGTATATGTGGATATTATGTGTCCCAAACCTAGTGATTATTTAATTTGTTGATGAGAATTATCTTGTGAACTGCCTTTGACTTTGTAATGGTAGGGAGTGAGATAGGCTCTACCACCAGGAAAATTGAGATATGAAAGATGTTAGCATATGAACTTTTATATATACAGGGAAGAAATAAATATAAGCTCCTTTAACAAATGTAGATAAATAAAACAGCCACAGTTTTCAAATACTCTGCAAACATGCTCGTCTGCTGCCATTACACAGTGGAACATCTAAAATAAGCATCACACTGCTTTTATCTGCATCCAGAGAAGAGGTCAAGCATACACATGTCTATGTGCCTCAACTAAGCAACACTCTAGGTTTTTGAACTTCTGCAATTCCAGAAAGGACTGACTTAACCCCAAGCAATGATTTTCTTGGAAGACAATGTGGATAAACTCCAGAAAAAAGTAGACAGAGCCAAGTGAACCTGCCAAGTGTTAAATGTACTCCTTCATCCACATGACTTATTATTTGCTCTCCTTACAATTTAAACAACAGACAGATTGCTACTGTCTAAGTCCCTGACTTGGCTGGAAACTAAAACATTAACCACACCATCTGGGTCCCTTACAAATGAGGCAAAGTTCCAGCCTTCCAAGTGCTCAATTACTTGTATCTTCTCCAGTCTCACTTTGGCGAAGTTGTTTTGGTTTTTTTTCCCCATAAACCATTTACTTTCCACCACTGACTGATAATATTTCACTACTGAATGCCTTTCCTAAAACCATGCACCCTGGGAGAATCTCCAGCAAAAATGAGGACAAGTCTAAACTGTGAGACCCCACAGAGGCCTTTGATCTAGATTTGGTGAAAAATTTCCTTACTACTTCTAAGATGCATGGAAGAGGCTAATTTGTTCAAAACAGTGATTCCCAAAAACACCCACTGAACAACATGCAAAGGTTGGGTGGAAATCTCTCACAGCTTCTGCCAGTGCACTGCCTCACAGATGGTGGCTGGCATGGGTTTCGTTGCTTCCAGGGCATTTCCACCATGTACCATACCCTCTTGTGAGAAAACACAAATTTTTGCTGTTTCTGTGCCAAAACTCCAACTGCTCCAGGGTTTTGAAGTTCAATATTAGAACAGCTGAGTAGCAAGGTGTCTGAAAGACTCAAAAAAACCCAGGCCAAGTCAGCTACCACTCCAACCTGGAGGAAGAGGTAGAAGGATATCTTTGTGGTTAAGATGGTGGGCTGCAAGGCTCCTCAGTCATTTATTTTTCTTCAAGACTTCAGAACTTCCTGCTCCTGACAACATCAATACGGTGCCTTAACGGGCCTTGGAATCCCACTCAGCAAACTCAAAAATTTGTTTTCACCTTTTAAAACTTTGAATTAAATATTATCTTTAATTTAAAAAGCAAATCAACAAATTCAAGATACATTTTTTTTCCTGAAGAGTTAGGACATATTTAGAATTTTATGAAGAGCAGGATATTCTGAATACTGGATAACATTTGGTCAAATAAGCAACTGTTCAGCACCATTCATTCTACCAACAATGTTTAGAAGAGGAAGGGGAACAATATCCCTCCCAGAAACCAGAACTAAGCCAATGGATATTCTGGTCCTTCCATTGACTCTGGCATAAAATTGTAACTAAAAGAAAAGGGAAAGCATAAAAAGAATATATTCACTCGATTTGTAGAGTCGATCTGAAGTTTGTGTGAAGTTCATTGCCTTTCGGTAAGAAAACCCTAACAATCTCGAAAATTTATTTTTTTTTAAAAACAATTTTAAAAGTAATGGATTTCATAGTGCAAAGTGATGATCCTTCTGTTGTGCTCTAAAAAGTTTCTCTAACACGTTTGCATTTTTTTCAGTAGAAGTTGAATCTTCGGCAGTGTTTTGTTTCACTCTTCCTAAGGTTATATCGGTTTGCAGCAAGATAAGAATTAACTTGCAAGGTAGCAGCCCACAAGCTTTGCAGAGTGATCTTTAAATAGGATTCTGATGAATTCACAGAGGATTGGAATGAAACACCACAAAACATTTACCTTGAAAAGCTCTAGTTTCTTAAATCAGTTTCCCCAGAGTACACTTACAGTAACTGTCACCAAAGATAGCTCATTGCTGATGAGCCTCAAATGAGCACTTCAAGCTCATGAAACAGAAGGTGCATAAGTGATCACATTAGTTCTATCTAACCAAGCTAAATAGCGTAAGACAATTTTAGTTTGCATTTTGACAAGAGCTAAATTGCAGGGTTCACCTGTAGCAAAAATAAATCACAGGGTGATTATTGCTTTTGCTTTTCTTACACTAGAATCTTCCAAGTACAACATAAAAGTTTTGGTCACTTAAAGAAAAAAAAAATATTCCAAAGCTAAATGTCATCATTACTTCAAATTACTGTGAATTACTACACAGAAAGCAATATTTGGTAGCCTCTAGTAAAAGAGAGGCCATTCCACAGTCAGCTGCAAGAAACAGTAGTAGTATTTACAAAATATTATTCATTTTTCCAATGCCACAGGCATTCAAATACTTGGAAAAAAAATCCCTGTTAATAGATGGAATGTTTTTTGACATTAAAATATGCATTTTCTTACATATGGCAGTGAATGAGAGAAGTGTTAGCTTAATAAATAGTAGTGCTCATGAGTACTAAATAGGTTCAGCTGGCTTCTTTTCTGTCATATATTCTGGATTTATGATATTAAGACTAATTAGAAATTGTTGGTAGTTTCACTCAGCACATTGCTGTGCATAAAGCTTTCTTATATAACGTGTCAGGATATTCAGCTGTATAATATAGCACCACTGGCATACAAGTAACATTACCTATATACATAATTTTTATACAGTTATTCCAAGGAGCTCAGCAGTAGCTCTGTTTCCTTTACAGAAAGGAAGACATCTCCTTGGGAGAAATCAAAGAAATACAACTATCTTTATGTGGAATTGTCTCTTTCTTGCCCCAGCATGAGTAACACAGCTGGTTTATTTTTCTACTGGAATGTCCTTGTCTTTTTTATTACTTTCCCAGAAAAATTTGTATCTTATTTTTTCATCTTGAAATTTTAGCTTTATGTAGAATAGCTGTATTTCCAACTTCAGTTAGAAAATATCAGAGAAATTATCAGTAAACCTGCAACAGGTGCTACTGATTTCTGTACAACATTTTCCTTTCACACTTTTGGACTTGTTTTTATCACAGTATTATGTCTTTTGTATTCCTTGGCTGATCCTTATGAGTAATCTGAACCTCATTTCTCATTTATGCTAGCCCTGTAGCCACAGCCATTTCTGGCAACAATGGACTCCAGAATGCCAAGGGAGAAAAATCAGATTATATATAAACATTTTCAATGTTGTTTTCCTAATTTTTATAATATCATTACTATTTTTTGGATGCATTAAAGACAAGCAACACTGTGAGTTAATTAAAATAATTCCATGAATTTGAAGCAATTGTGCTGTTACCTTATTTCATGTTGCATAATCAAAGAGCTTTCTACTGAAATCTCCCACTTGATTTCAGCATGATGAGCCCCATGGCAAAACAGAAGTTGAAGTGCGACCTCCCACTCCCTCCCCCATCCAGAGGAAAATTAAAGAGAATTACAGAATCACAGAATAT
>VYZS01008643.1:2070-32471 GCA_013400695.1 Neodrepanis coruscans | reverse complement strand
TTTAAAATTTTTTTTCTTTTTAACAGTCTGAAAAAAATCATGAAATAAAGAAAATGGAGGTTGGTTTCTTGTACTGGTTTGAGCTGGACATGAGCAACACCGTGGGGAAAAACCTTCCCCGCCAGCCCTTGCCTTCTGCACACGCTCTCTCGGCGCACTCCTGCACTTTCCCATTCCACCTTCCTGCCTGGCCCCGGGGGCACGCTCAGCCCTGTGAATGCTCCCCAGCTCTGCTCAGTATTGGGTGAGTGAGGGTGGCTGGGGATGGAACTCCCAACACTGCCTTCCCTCTACACTGGGTTCTGGAGAACTAGCTTTAACTTATTCCATGGGGGGCGTTGGAGTGAGTGGGGTGTCCCCTGTGAGTCTTTTTTAAAGGGCTGGCGGGTTACGGGAGGAGATGTCAGAGGTGGTGGGTGGTCTGAACACCCAGCCAAGGTGCTCACATCCGCCTCTTGCCCTGTGATGCTGTTTCTGGGGCTAACCCTGTCCCGCTGGTGCTCCCCGCCCTAGCCCAGAGCAGGGAAGGGGAGGTAGAGTATCAGTGGGTCGGGGAGGGGGAGTGGGGAGGATCTGGCAGCTTTAAAGAAGAAACCCCGCTGGGACCTGAAGCGGGGACTGCGCAGCTCCTAAAACTGGAGCAGCAGGAATGGGAACAGAAAAAAAGTCGAAAAGTGGGTCTGAGCTGCCGAAGGGCTCGGCGGTCCCGTCTTGCAAACCCTGGTTTTTGCGCCTGCCCAGGGTGCTGCCACTTTTGGGTAGCAGTCCCAGAGGAGCCCTGTCCTTGCCCTGGGCTGGCCGGTGTCTCATGGGGTGTCACAGCAATCCTCTGCTGCCACCTCCCCTCCTGCCTCTATCAACAGTGGCTGTTTTGGGGGGATCTGGATTAAAAGCTGGCACCCCCGGTACCCAGGCCAGGGGTTCCAGGGTGGGATGGTGGGGACACAGCTTGCCTTGGTGCTGTGGAGACCATGGCAGTCAGAGACTGCCAGGAGGGAGGTGGGGAGAAAGACAAAACTCCGCAGGCATGGAGATACCCGATGGCTTCACACCTCTGCCTGGCATGGCCGCTGGGACTCGGGGGGCTCGGGCCCAGAGCAGGGGGCTCTCTGGGGTGGGGAGTGGGAGGCTACATGTATCAAGGCCAAGCAGTCTGCGGCCGATGTCTCAGAGTCGGAAGAGGAGGGCAGGACCAATTTCAGGGGGTTGCTAGGTGAGCCTCACCATGTCCCCACATGGCTGCAGCCCCACTGGTGAGACATAAGGGGGATCTAGGCAGATTTGGGCAGTGAATGGCCACCCTGGGGAGCCTCTGGAGCATTCACAGGAGAGCATGTGCACACCAGGGCACGTGTGTGTGAGCATGGGCACACGTGTGCGTGAGTGCTGCCCCCCCTGCAGCATCCCATATGTGTCCCCCCACCCAGCCCTTGTACCCATCCACCAGCCCCCCACTCTCTACCTGTGCCTCCCACACAGCTCCCCACTGCCTCTTTTCCTTTTATTTTTTCACAGTTTAAAGCTGAAGAAAAGAAAAATGAAAAGAAAAAAATACTATCTGTTCTTGCAAGTAAATCCACTTATTATATTTACATTTATTTATAGCTGTTTTTTTATTAAAAAAATTGCCACTTTTTTTTAAGAAACCTTTTTTGTCCTTTTTTTTCCTTTTTTTTTTTTTTTTTTTGTCTCTGTCCCTTTTTCGCCCTCCTTGCAGCCAAGAACACTTTTTTCCTTGCAGACTTAGACCCAAGCTGTTACAGTGGCTGCTTGGCCTGGCCGTTCTAAATCCCCACAGCCTCATCCCTCATTTCCCAAGGGACACCCCTGGTTTCCCTGCTTCTACTCTGTGCAAGGTTATCATATATCAGAGTTGCAGGGAGCACTGGGACTGCACCATCCTTGGTTGCTTTTACCAAAAAAATTGGCAGGTCACTCTGTGCTGGGGCTACTCGAGGAGCCTTTAAGGTTTCCTTTAGTTTAAGAACGAGGTCCAGGTTCCTGCACTGCCACTGCCCCTAGCTCCCCAGGACCCCANTTTTTTTTTTTTTTGCATTGGGAAGGTCCCCACCCCACCAAGGGGTGCTTCCACCTCCTCCTTCCCACCCATCTGCTGCCCCCTACCCCCTTCCACCCTCCCCACCCTGCAACCCACCCTGTCTCCTCCTGCCCGTTCCTGCCCCATTTTCAGCTCCTGGCGACGGCTTCATACCGGGGTGGTCCGGCGGTTGGCTGTGTTGGTGTGGATAGAGTCCTTGTTCTCTTTCTGGATACAGTTGTGAACCTGGAGGAAACTGTTATCCCTGTCAGAGTTGTAGGTGGCGGTGGGTGTGGTGGTTGCCTTCAGCGGGTCCCTGGTCAGGGTGTACATCGAGATCTCTGTTGATGGGAGGGTGTTGAACCCTTTGATCCCGACGGGAGAGGCATCCCTGGAGTGTGACGGCTCAGTGGAGCGGGAGCTGGAGCGACTGCGTCTCTGATAGCGGTACCGGTAGCTGGGAATGCGGGTGATGGCGGAGGACTGGAGGTAGTCCGTGGCACGAGCGTTGGCGCGCAGCTGTTTGTGCCTGTCTATGAACATGTGGACAGCCAGCACTCCCACCATCTCAGCTATAATGAAGGACAGGGCCCCAAAATAGAAGGACCAGCCGTAGGAGTAGCTGTTCTTCTTGGAGTCACTCTTGGAGGGGTCTCCAGCGTTGGCTGATATGTATACAATGATGCCAATTATATTACTCAGACCTGCAAGCCATCCGACAGGGGAGAGAGAAGATGTCAGGAGGTCACAGGTGACAGTGGTGGGCACTGTGGGGTTCAGCCCTTGCCCCTGAGAAGTGGGGATGAGAGGGCCCCCAGCCACCCCTCCCCTCCCAGAGGGCAGCTTTCCTTGGGAAGCTCAGGCAAAACCTTCCTCATGTTCCTGCAGCACCCCTGGACTGCATTCCCAACTGGTCCCTGAGAGATGTCAGATGTAGGGAAACACTCCCCCTCCATCAGCTCACAAGCAATAGGAAAGCCCCTGCCTTCAGGACACTGCTTCCTGCCTCTGACAAGTGAGCAGGCAGGGTGGAGAGGCATCCTTGGGAGGCTGCTTTCACCCTGAATAAGGCTCATCAGGGCTGGGAAAAACATACACTTCTGCCTAGGCAACTGTGCCCTTGCCGATGCCCCAGCTGGGCAGTCGCTCAGTCCCTGGAGCCCAACTCTGGGGCATTAGGCCCTGTGCATCCATTTACCTGCAGACACAAAGAAGATGCCGGCACTAAGGATGATGTTGTGTCGGGTTTTGTAGAACTCGCTGGCTGCAATGCAGAGTCCACCCATGAAAAGCAGAATCACACTCAGGATCGGGAAAATACTAGAGGCTCTAACAGCCCCTGCAGAGGAGAGAGGGAGAGGGGGGCAGAAAGAACAGCACAGGTATGAGAAAGAGGAAACAGAGGCATGGAAACAGCACCAGGATGAGGGGATGGGGGCATGCAAGGACGTTTTGTGCGTGAGGGTGAAGGGAAGAGATAGAGGGCAATATGCAGTAGAGGAGTAATTTAAGGAGAGATAAAGGCATTGAGGGATGGGGAGAGGGAGAGAGAAACAAAGTGTGTCAGAAAAAGAAAGTGGTCTGAAGCAGCTCTCCCCTGCCTTGGACACTGCTGCTGCCATAAAGCTGGTATGGGGAAGCAGAGGGGTCTGTGGAGCTGGTGGCTGGGCTGGGAGCCTGACTGTGCTGTCTGTTCCCCTTCACATTGTCTTTTCCTCTGCTTTCAGGGGGACTAAGGGCTGGAGGGGGAGCCCAGGCACCACTGAGCTTCTACTCCCGCGGGGCACTGCCGCTTGAGCCTGCTCTTCAAAGAACAGCAACCCAAATGCTTCCTGCAGAGCTGCTCAATCTTGAAACATCCTAAAAAGGCATGAGCATCTCAAGAAGAGTTTTTTTTTGTTAGTGCTGAGGAGCTCCTGGTACTGTGCACTGCTCTGCAGCTGCAGAGAGGACTGAAACGCAGAAGTCCCAGCCCTGTGTGCTGGAACACGGGGCTTATCCTAGTGATTAAATGACTGGGCTCCTTCCAGAGGGCAGTGATGGGTTTGGATGTGCCAGCTCCCACACACGCACACTCTCCATTGGTCGATATGGGAAGAGCTCAGCCAGCAGAGGGCAATGGCATAGATGCACGTATATGCTCATATGCTCATGAAAAACATATCCCAAAGCTTCTGGGGGTCCTCACTCATATTCACACTGCGAGAGGCCAAGACTCTGTATACGCACACCCACGCACACATGCATACACGCACACACGGCTCATGGGTGGTTCAGCGGCAGCCAACGGTCTGCCTGAGTTTGTGTTGCGAATATTTGTATTTTTTTTTTTAACTAGGAAGGCCTTCTCTCCTCCCTTCACAAACGAAAATAAGCTGTTAAAGTGTGAAATGAAGCCTTGCTTGATAAATAAAGGTATCAGACGGACTGGTGCAATTCTGCTTGTGGAGCAAAGATCTGGAAGGGGAGGTGAAAGCTAATCCTTTGACTGCAAGAATGAACCCTACTGAAGCAAATGCGGGACTTTTTCCTAAGGAGGCAGACTGTACTTTGAAGACCCTCTTGGCCTCTGGATCCCATCAGGCACAAGAAATCAGCTCTTTGAGGGGGGCCTAGCCCACTTCCTGTGCATGGGGAATGCAGAAGGCAGGGAGAAAACTCTCTTGCTTGCTTTCCAGCTCTGCTTGGCTGTGTTTCAGGGAACAGGATAGCAATAGTAACCATCTTAATAGCTTCTGGAATGCAAGGTGGGATTTGACAATGGGAAGCTTAAATGGCAGGAAGCACACATCAAGCAGATCCCCACTGTTCAGATGGTTTCTACAGTCCTGCAGCCTGGACCTGACTACATCACTTTTATCTGTGTCTTAATTCTAAAATTCATGTCTGTGGGAGAATACAAAGTTGCTGACTGACATGGGGAGCTGCTAGTCTTATGTGATGGTGGAGGGCAGCAGCCTTGCTCAGCACCTCAGGAGGACCATGTCAGCAAGAGAGGGGCAGAATCTCATCCAGTCTTGCTGGGTCCAGAGCCTGTGGCTTAAAGAAAGGGGGATGGTGTTCGTATACTCCCTTGTATCATCTGTGTCTTTTAGCAAAGAAACGCAGGGATGCTGCTGCTTTCCCTCTCACAACAGGCGTTTGGTTTGAAAAGTGTAAGACACCTTATGTGGGTGGCTGGTAGAAATAAAGTCTAAGTCCTTCTAGCTAGGCCATGGGCATTGCCCCACAATTGTCTTCATCCCCTGAATGAGGGAATTGCCTAGTCTGATACTAATAAGCAACTTCCTAGCTGCTCCTGCCAGTACCACCAGGCATTGCCCATACAGAGCGTCCAGGGACTTTGGTTTGTCAGAAGTTCTGGGAAGAATCTGTTCAGTGGGGTCCACCTCCAGGCAGGTCTTAGCCAGCAGAAATCCCACTTCCCTCAGGAGAAACACAAGTAGTCCTTTATTGACTTGCCAAATCCCTCTTTGAACCTGATTCTTTCTTAAAAAGGGCTCTACCCTGGGGACACTGTCAGGTCCTGACATAGGGCCAATTTTTGTCTTCAGATCTTGTTCCCTCTGAGGAAACAGACCCATCCTTCTTGAGATGTTTTTCCCCTCCCCCCAACTCTTTTTTCTGAAGTGCAGCTGATGCTGCAAGCAGCTTCCTTGTTCCCAAACAGCTCTGCAAGGGCTAATTTGCCCTCGGAGGCAGCCTGAACAGTCTCTGTGCCAAACCAGATCAAACCCCTGTCTTCAGCTCTGCTGTTCAGGAGCCATGCAGCAATTAAAGAGACTGGTGCTGCAGAAAAGGCATCTGAAAGAAGCAAACTCCCTAGATTATTTACAATTTACAGTGGATGAAGAACTGTTTGAGAAACCAAAAGGAAGCAGCATAAGATCTGCCTCTTTTCACATACAAATGAGCCTCACAGATCCTAAATTATCTCTCTCATCCCTGCCACAGGGCTGGGTCTCCACATCTGGCTTGGAGAATGCCCAGATGACAAGGAACTATTCTGAAAGTCTCCCAGTCTTTGGAAGCCTTTGATGCTTAACCTTGGGAGGTCAAAAGCACTTATCTCAGATTTCTGAAGGGAAAAGTTCTTGTAATGTCAAAAGATGACATGCTTGTGGAAGGACGGCAGGATAGCAAGATGGAGACCTAAGAGGAGGAGTATTCCCTATTCAGCTATGCTAAAGGAAGAGTAAACTCTGGTTTCGTGTGGGTAGAAATGCTGGCTGGGGAGGGCAATCACGGAGGGCAATGCATGATGTGGATATGCCCTGCTGGCCAGGATGCCACTGCACAAAAAGATGTGAGCTTTACTCACACATCTCAGGCTGGACCTGAGCTCAGGCTATCTTTCCTCACAAACATACCATGTGTCTAGGATACAGCACCTCTCCTAGGTGCTCTCGGTGAGCACCAGGTCTTTTCTTCACAGGGCTCTGGCTATCCTTATTTCTGCTTTCTGCTCCCATCACTAAAATCACTTAAACCAGCAAAGATCAGATCTGCAGCCTCTGTAGGGAAGTGATGTTCAGTGAAAGATGAAGACAGCAATAGGTGCTCCTCAGACACAATCCAGTAATTTCTTAAGTCTGATGCCACTGAAGTATCAGATAAGGAAATATAAACTTACTCTGCTTTAGGAGGACATGCATACACACTCTCATACACACACTGGCCCAGCCAGCCCAATCTGACTCAATGCCCACTTAGCAGCTTTTCAACAGTTTTAAATTAAGACTGAGTTTATATCACAGTTAATGGCTGCTAATAAAAAAAATGCTGCTGGTTGTTACTCTAAGTCTGGAATTTACACTCTCATGGGCAGGGCACCAGAGAGGTGAGGCTGGAGCCACTTTTAGGGGGTGAAAAGGCTCTGAGACAGCCTCCTCTGTCCTGCTGAGCCACACAGGCTCCAGTGTCTCCACCGCCCTATCTTCAGAAAACAAAAGGTACCCAGTGTTAGCAGCTATGAGCCATTGCAAGAAGAGCCTGTGGACTTACGGAGGAAATATTCTGCTGTATCGGCTTCATAATCTGCATCCTCAGGGAAGTGATCGATTTGCTTACACAGACCTTTAAAATTCCCTAGGGAACAAAAGAAAAAAAGAACAAATGAGAACACCAAAACCTGCCTTGCAGGAATAGCTGCCCTCTCTGTCACCCTTTGTGCCCACCCTGCCTTTCTCCCAGGCAGCATGCCCACTTGTGTGGGGATGCATGTTAAATGCCCGAGTCCTCTCCTTACACACTCATGCATGTATCTCCTTATTTACACAGGAATATGGGGTTTGCTGTCTGAATCCAGCCTGATGCCCACCTAGTCCAGCACCCCTCATTCAGCAGAGGGGAGCACCAGAAGCTCTGTCACTGCTGCCACAGGCAGGCAGGAGAGCATTGCCTGCCTCTGGGAGAGGTGGAATGGGAAAAGGAGCCAGAGTCTGGGTCGTAGTGCAAAGTACAAATGTCAGGGTCCCTTCCCTCAGCATTGACTGGTGTAACTGTGGGTGTCTGTGTTCCACCTGGTGTGGCCTTGGTGGATCCCAGCAGTGCTGTGTATGGCAGGGTTATCAGGCTTGGGTGCAAAAGTATGTGTTTCTTTCAGCTGTGAATTTGCTGCCTTTTCATGGGCAGGATACGTCCCTTGTTCAGGTGTAGTGGGAGAACAAAAGTTCTTAATCTACTTTCTCCATATGACTGATTATTTTTGCAAACCTTTGTCAGGACTCCTCTTGCATCCTCTCACAGACTAAGGCTACAAGAAGCTTGGTGCAAGTGTACATATGCAGCTCAGCAGCAAAGCAAAGCATTGGGGGAGCAAATTCTTCCACTGTGAGAGAAGCTGGGGTTAGCACACTCAGTCCTATGAGGCTGGTGTAGATACAGGGCCTTCTGCTAACTTTAGTCATGGGGCACCCTTTTTCACACATTCCATGGCCAGCAAGGCCATCCCAGCAGAAGGACAGTGACATCTTCCAAATCCTTTGTTACCTGTCATGTCTACCAGACTCTTACTTTCATCATGCATGTTTCCTTTTGACATCAGGGACAACACTCCAGGGAGATGAGATTGCTCCTCAAGCCCCATCATAATTTTTATCATAACTGCTGGTGGATTAGTATCTCAAGCAATCAGATTGTCCATGCTTGTACAGGCATGACCATGTGAAAGGCAATTTCATTATACTTCCTGGGGTTCCTCCAAACTTTTTCTCCTAACTTCCGTTCCATTTCCCTCCAGACACTTGCACTGACTGGCCATTAACACAGAACTGATGGACACAGTCTGTCCAGAAAGGAGGAATGCAGTATCTGCATGAGGTGTATGGGTGATTCCATGGGCCTCCTCACCAGAGGTTAACCACCAAAGTGACTCAGGACTCAGTTGATCCCTCAGCAGAAGAATTTGGAGTCTGAGTCTGGAGAGTGACAAATGCTGTGGCAACCTGGGAAAACCTCCTGGCACCCTGATCCCGAGCCCAGCTGCTCGACCTGCTGGGTGTGCAGGGTGAGGGGACAATGAGGCCACCACACTTGTGATTGTTGCCTCTGGAAAGGGCTGCTTGTAGCAACCCAGAGCTCTTCCAGGCCAACCCTACCCAGGCTGAGGCCTGTGGGCACCGTGTCAGGTCCCCAAGTCATGTCTTGGAAGGTTTATTCCAGATAAATTTGAATGGTCTTTCAGGTATTTGTGAATAGCTGGAAGAAGGACCAAGCTTAAACAATTCTCTCTGAGTTTCTTCTAGAGGCCAAGCCTTGCTAGATCAATGTTTGGGATACTCTGGGAGGCAGTGTTGAGCAAATAGCTGTAGCAGGCAGGTAGGTGGGTTCCTCCAGGTCAGCCTCCAAGTTTGGCTTCTTCCGCATCCAGTTTTCTTGTGTCTGATGCCTCCAAGGTACCTATTGCTTTTAACTGCTAATTCAAAGAGCTTCCATGAAGAGGCTAGAGATGGCAGAGATGAGCGTGTGTGTGCATTAAGAGGTAAGCAATAGAAGAAGAAAGTAGGAACAAACCCTCTCCATGTACCTCTGATGTGCTGTTCCTGCATTAAAACTGTGGGTTGTGAAAGAATGCTGTTAATCACGTATCCCCAATCCAGTTACCTCATTCAAGAGGTGTCTGCTTCTCAGCCATAGCTCTTCTGAAAGGAAAGCATAGCCAAGCAAATTCCCTTGGCACACTTCCACCCTGCTACTTGCCCACTAAAATACTTGTGAGCAGGCAGATACAGCATGAAGGGGGTCCTTTCCCTTGCTTGCCCCTGACTGCCTGGGGCCATCTGCCTGCAACAGATGAGCAGCTCATTATCCTGGTCCTTTGGCTGTGGTCACTGCTGTCCAGTGCACATGAACGCTGGCAGTCTTTGGGTCTCCAGCCTCAGATTTCAGCTCCATGCCCAACAGATTCTGAATATTTAGTTCCTTCTGCCCTTATATGCTGGGAGAGCAGGCAAAGCCTACATATACCTCCCAGGTCGTGCTCCCAGCACACAGCCGGAATCTCCCTGTTGCAATCAGCCAATGAGGAAAGAGGCAGTGCATCCGGAAACCCCCTCACTGCGTGAGGAAAGGAAAGCATCCTTTCCCTGCTTCCTTTTTATTCCCTCTCTCCCACTCTGTTTTCTGCTGAATTTGAGCCTGATTAATTCCTATGTAAAGAATCAAGCTCTTGGGGAAGACACTGCATCTTATGAAGGGCATCTTTTATATGGACTTGCGTGGGATAGCTAGTTAGAGGTGCAGCCACTTAGGCAGCATGAGGGGACATGCAGACTCTTCAGTTATCTGCTCCCAGTGCTGAGTGTCTCAAAGGCTTTGCTGACCTGGCTCATCAGGATGTTTGGCTATTGGGATGTGCAGCTTTGGCTTGCTTAAAATGCTGTGACATTGTGGAGCTGCCCTTCTCCATAGGCGGATGTGCTATGCCAGGTTGATCCCCCTCCCTGGCTCAACCCTGCTGGGGTTCATGAGGGCAGCATTGGACCCACTTTAGCTCCTGCTTTGTCTGTGCTCAGCACAAGTGCCATAGCTCTGGATGCCTGTGCTACCACACCCTCTTCTCCAATGCCTCCTAGCTCCTCTGGGCAATGGATGGGAAAAGGATGCAGAATTTAGGTCATTAATGTGCTAACTGGGAATATAAGAGAACAAGATTCAGTTTTTGCTCTGCCACAGGCATGCTGTTAAAACCACTTTTCTCTGCCTCAGAGTCCCACCCTGTAAAATGGGGGTGACAGCACTCCTCTGCCTTGTGCTGTACGGGGATGTGTTAAAGAGGGCATGGTGTGGGTGCGCTGGTGCCAGAGGCTGTGCAAGTGCACAGAGTAGGTGAGTATTGGATGGCAGCAGTTCAGAAACGCGCTCAGTGTGGGGAAGGCCTTGATGTCACTTCTTGCGCCAAGGTCACTCAGCAATTCTCTGACGGACATCTGTGGCCTGCTGAGATGGTGCAGCAGCCTCCCTGGCACCTGTGCTGGTGGAAGCAGGGAGGGGGGATGGAGCAGCTCAGCGATGCTGCTGAGGTCTGACACAACAGAGTTTTCCCGTGCTGCATGTGTGGTTTACAGAGCCAGGGAGAAGAAGAGACATGTGCCACCCCATAGTTAATACTCCCAGACACCTGAGCGAGAGCAAATCATTATTTGGGAGCATGTGTAGGGCTCTGAGAGCCCCTTAAGGGATTAAGAGCAACATCTTCTCTGTATTTTGTCCTTCCCATTCCTCCTGACTCAAGCTATTTCATGCTGTGAACCTTGAAAACAGACATGTGTTGAGCTCTCTGGCTTCTCCCATTGACCTCTCTGAGAAACTTAAGCCACATGCTTCCACCTCCTTCCTGTAGTTCTTCCAGTGCAGTTTGGGCTTTCCCCTCATCCTTTCTCATGCTCACCCACCAGATCTTCCTCCTGTTTCTCAGTCTCTCTCTCATTCATCACTGTCACCTCCTTCTCCCTCTCCTGTCTGTGTGGGCATCTTCTGAACAGCCTCCTTTGAGGTGTGCAGGCTGCAAAGGAGGTGGGAAGGAACACTGACTTGTCTCAGGACAGAAGGACTGAGGATACCCAGGTCCATGGAAAATCCCCCATGAGCAGTCCCCACATTCCTTGAGTATTAGTAGAAGTCTTTAGACGAGATCACCATTGTTTGCTTGTTTGCCTGCCTAAACTTAAGAAACTGCAGTCTGGAGGAGGTAGGACTCATGCAACAGGCACCACCCTAGTGCCTGGACTAGGACAGAAATTGCTCAATCAGGTCATTAAGAGCAGAGACAACATACCATACTGCCAAGACGGACTGATTGTCTAAGATGCATGAAATTCAACATCAGCTGTGCCTTCATCCCTTAGAGAGACCTCTTCCAGTGTGGCCAGGTCATTGTTTGGGTACATGCTGTCTATCCAGGACACCTGGCAGCAGTCAGCTCTGCTACAGTGAGACTCAGACTGAGTTACCCCTGATGAGAACCTGGCTCAATATTGTTGGTGATGTGGTTTATTTTTGTGCTGCTTTGTGCGGCTCTGTCTCTTTCAGAAGTCTTGCTTGCCTGCAGAGTGCAATCTATCGCAAAATAGTAAGTTCCAAAGAATGAAAAGCTACTCCCTTCCTGCAGGGTAGGAACACTTTTAAATGGTCAGGACCATACATCTGAAAACTGGGAGCCAGAGGCAGAGGAAAAGACATCCAAAAGGAGAGAAGCAGACAAAGAGGGATGAGGACAGAAAGACCTGTTTTCCCAGAATGATTTGTGATATTTCCATTTATGGAGAAAAGCAATCCACTGAAAGCTTTTCTTCAGTCTCACTCTATAATTTAGCAGAGGTTTTGGCATGATAGCTTCTAGAGAAATAAATAAAGGGGGCTGGATATAGTCGTTGCCTCTAAAAGCTGAGAAAGATGGCTTGGTCTTGGCCAAAGATCGAGTATCTCTTTCCATCACACACTCACTGTATCGTTTTAGACAAGTCACTTAACTCCGGTCTTCTTTCACTCAAAATGGGAATAATGGTATTTCCCTGCCTCACAGAAATAGCCTTAGGATTTTTATATTAAAAATATGAAAGTGATCAGACACTGGATCATTTGGGCCAGATAATTCTCCCCACTGTCTAGTCCAAATGTAACATACTCATTTTTGATGTGAGCTTCTCCCTATGTGAAGGCTGTGCATGCATGGAAGCTCTCACAAGTTCCCACTTACAATTCCTGCCTTAGGAGTAAACTTTGTTGCAGATTAAACGATATTTTCTATCTACTGATGAAAGATATATCGGAAATGGCACACAAAGGGCAGGTAGTCAGACACATGCACAAACATTTCTTTCTCTCCCGGCCTTTGTTTCTGAGCAGAGACCAATTGATACCAGTGGGGCTCAGAGCCAACCTCTGGGCTAGAATGACAAATTCCACAGCTATGTGGCAAACTGCTGGCATGTCTTTCTCACACATATTGGCAAAAGTCTTCCAAACAAGGAGAGGAGGCCTGCCATCTCTGTCAAAAATTTATATTGGTGACACTGAGTCATTAATGCCCAACCTGACATGACTGCAAGAGGAAAGAATGAGGTTTAATGAAGTGCCAAAGAAAGCACAGGAAAAGCCCTTTGAAGGCATTTTGATTGCTCTCCTTACTTCCAAGAATGAAGCACTCAAGAGCACTCACCATTTTGGGGATTTGGAGAGGATGAAAAGCACAGTGGCAAGAAGCACAGATAGTGCTTGCTGGCATCTGGCATTTTACCCACCTATGCTGACACGTCCAAAGAAAGACTGACCCTTCAAAGGGGCTTATTATCCCTCTTGGAGGATCTCTCCATAGATAGAACCTTACAAAAATTAGGCCATCTTTTCACATGCCTCAGTATGCAGGTTAAACCAGCAAATGTAGCCACTGTGCACAAACAATGGTCATTCTGTGGCTTGAGCCAGTGTTGCTTTTGAAGCTCTGACCCTGCATAGCACCTCCCTCTGGCAGCCAGGAGGCTCAACCCTGTGCGGGGGGCATCAGGCACAGCATTGCCATCTGGTCAGTAGAGGGGGTTGTGCCACTCTGCTCTGCACTGGTGTGGTCTCACCTTGAATATTTTGGGCAGTTTGGGGCAAAACCATACAAGAAAGATATTAAGCTCTTAGAGAGCATCCAAAGGAGGTCAATAAAGATGGTGAAGAGCCTTGAAGGGAAGCTGTATGAGGAGCAGCTGAGGTCACTTGGTCTGTTCAGCCTGGAGGAGACTGAGGGGAGATCTCATTGAAGTATACAACTTCCTCATGAGGGAAAGAGGAGGGGCAGGCACTGATGTCCTCTCTGTGTTGACCAGCGACAGGACGTGAGGGAACTGCCTGAAGTTGTGTCAGGGGAGGTTTAGGTTAGTTATTAGAAAAGGTTCTTCAGCCAGACTGTGGTTGGGCACTGGAACAGGCTCCCCAGGGAAGTGATCACAGCACCAAGCCTAACAGAGTTCAGAAAGTTTTTGGACCATACTCTTGGGCACATGGTGTGACTCTTGGGAATGATCCTGTGCAGGGCCAGGAGTTGGACTAGATAATCCTTGTGAGTTCCTTCCAACTCAGCCTATTCTGTGGTTCTGTGATCCAAATGTGATCTACTTTGATGTGGTCTTCCTCAATGCAAACATGCAGCAGTGAATATGTTAAAAAACCCAAACAAAACCCTAGCAACATAACCAGTATGTTGCATACATAATTCTTTCCCAGGGGAGAGGATAAAAGAACAAACCACATGTGACTGATATCAAGCCCCATCACTTAATGTGCCACTGGAAATCATTTGGATATTGTGCTGAAGAAGCCTGCAAAAGAACTGGTACAAAATAGAAATTGATCTTACAGTTATAAAGGAATATCTGCCCAGCCTATAAAGTAGAACCATTATAGCAGCTCTTCTCACATTATTATGAATAATCATGTTTATTACAGCTGTTGCCAAGGATCAGATGATAAGGGAGTTGCAGTAAAAATGGTACAAACATTGCCTTACGGGCCATTGCTGCTTTGATGAGTATGAAGGAAGAGGTATATCACAGCATATTAGCAATGACCAAAGCTACAGCAGTAAAATGGCCTGAACATACCAGTTCTGGGGAGATTAATTTATTCAGGAGTTTGTTGATAAATAGAAAAAGAAATGCAGACACAGATGGGAGAAATAAATGGGAGAAGCCAGTATGAGATAGCACAGAGGAGGGGATGATGGGGTAGAAGGAGAAGGGTATAGAAAATGGCTAGTTAGCAGCAGGGAGATAATCCCATCCAAGCCAATACCAGGTTCCTTTTCTGCCTTTTTCAGCACTTCTCATTTACTCTCTGCAGCTCTCCCTGACAACCACCCAGGAGGGAGAGGTGAAAGAAGAATCATAGAATCATTAAGGTTGGAAAAGAACTCCAAGGTCATCAAGTCCAGCCTTTGACCGATCACCACCATGCCAACTAAACCATAGCATTGAGTGCCACGTCCAGTAATTTCTTGAACACTTCTAGGGATTGTGACTCCATTGATGCCTTAGACATTGGAAGGGCAGTCCTTAACCACCCTTTCAGTACAAAGACAACACGTGCCACTGGAGGTGGCTTAGGTCCCTCCTGAAGAGCCTCAGAGGTGTGGGACTGCAGAAGAGCCCTATCACATCCTGGCATTGCCCATGGTCCCCTTCAGTGCTCTGCTGCATCAGCCAACAGGGCCCACACTGCATTATGGCCAGACTATGTGCTGCCATCAGCCTTGATCCACTTCGCATTTTTCTTCTCCTTCTCACCCCGCTTGATACCACTGCTGCATGCTGCTAAGTAGCCGACAGGCTCGGCCTCAGAGCTGACTCTAGCTATTCCATGGACGTGGGTGGAGATGCAGTGGTAGCAAAACCTATTATTAAGATTATATGAAGATTTCCATTTATAAACACACTCTTTTTACAGGGTTTGTAACTTTCAAAAATATCCTCTCTGTGGCTTGAAATTTCCCATGCTTTGTCACAGGTAGAGAGTGAGATTGGCTGGAAGAATTGAGCAAAGGCTCTTGAGTGCATTTTGTTGCAAACACCAGTGCAGCACATTTGAGTTTTACAAGCTGAAATGTGGGTGGCTGGGTTTCAGAGACTGCTAGACATCTGTCCAAGTCACAAATTAAAAGCCTCAATACAGCAATAATAAAAATCATTCAAAAATCCTTTTTTTGCAGACATCCGCTACAAATGTCTGCCATGGTGAAGAATGGCCTCTGTTTTCTAGACTTTGCCAGAATCAAACCTGAGCTGAATTTCTTCTGAAAATAGTACTAAACACAAAAATGTATTAGGCTTATCTAATTCATCTAAAGCTATGGATAACTGTGCTCCTCCTAATGTTCTATTTCTCTCATTTCCCTTCTGAGCTAGCATTCTGGAATTCAAAATAGTTTTATATATATACATATGTAACAAACGCATGTTATGATTTCATTTATTTGTCAATGAAATAATTTGTTTTCTGTAAATGATATTTTCCTTTGTGATTCAGAGAATGAGTAAAGCATTGACAATATCTCTGATTCTTCAACATAGACATCAGAAGCTATTTCTACAGTTGTTAGAGTGACTAGTGTCACTCTAGGCAGAAGAAGCATATGAACTTTCTGGCATACAAGTCCTGTTGCAGAGTTTTCAAGATATATTAGCTGATCCAGTAAAAGCTACTGTCTTTGCCTTGCAAGAAGAGACAGAACTAGATTTCAAATGAACTGGGAACCAGAAAAAAATTGAGAAAAGGGCTTGTAAATAGTTGTGTTCAGATGTTGTAGCATGATGTTGGGTTTCAGTGTCCAAGAACACAGCTTAAGGGCTGGAGCTGCTGTGGTGGAGGATAGAGAAATGAAAGCAGAAGTTGATCAGGACATGGAGAAAAGTCCAAGCAAAACAGAAGGGGCAGGTGAAAGAAATCAAGATATTACCATGGATTTTAAAAAAAAAAAATCTGGCAATTTGTAGCAAGAACATTTATGTGTGTGTGTGTAATGAGTCAAATGTGACACTACAACTGTGAGCCGAGTGACAGGGAGGGTGATGCAATTATCTGCAGTGAGAGAGAAGTGATGTGCATAAGGTGCGGGAGGAGATGCTCCGTAGCTACTACAAGCAATCCCAATCCATAGCTATATCCAGATGTCAGAGGAAGGGAGATACTAATGTAAGCCCAGAGGGAAAGGGGTGGATGGGATGGAGGAAGGTGGAAGTATTTAAGAGCCGTTCCTTCTCTTTTAATTTTTTTTTTTTCCTTTTCCCTATCACGGCAACAATATTGTAACTAGGACAGGTTTTGCATATAGGGTTGCAACATCAAACTCTCAGAAATCAGAGCATGTAAACAACATCCTAGCTGGATGAGGACATAAGGACTGAACCATCTCGAATTTGGACTCAAATACCCAAAGATCAGATGGATTAATCGCTCCTCAGAAGTAGGAAAACCATGGGCTAGAAAATTTGTAATTTAGTTCATCGTATCGGTTGCATTTTTCTGTTGAGATGTAACTGTCTGCTGATCTGTAAGTGTGCATCAGAGGACAAAGACAGGCTCACCTTGTAAAATAGGTCATGTTTAGGGTCAGTGACAAGGCTGCAACTCTAGCGGTCATTGGAATTAATTGTGCACAGGCACAGACTTAAGAGGCAAGAAAAGAGAGTAAAACAGCTCTCTGTACAGGGTGAAAAGTGGCCTGCACAGCCTGGAGCAGAACCACGAGCTGTGCATGCCTTGGTTCAGATATGAGTTGAGCCCCTACTCAACTTGGAGTTGTAATGCCATGTTCACAAGACTTTTTGAATGCAATTTCCTTAGTCATTTTTAAATTATGAAAGAGGAGAAAAGGCACTTCAAATCTTTCATCTCCAGCTCCACAATGCATTTGTCTCTGACATATCTAGCTGGATCTATAGGGAGACGCTGTCCTCAGTTAAACTGGTGTAAATCTGGTGTGACTCTGAGATGCTCCTTCAGCATTTATGGCCACAAACAAGAGAGAAATTAGCCATACAGCTGATAATTAGCTTATGAAGTATGTGGTATACTTTAGGGTCCTTCAGGATGCAAAGCGCTATATAGAAATTATTATTTGTTATTAATAAATAAAAATACCCAAGAACCCCAGGGAAATATTCCAAAGAATTGAATAAGTCAATAACAGAGGCAGCTTTCAATTCATCCTCCCTCTTCTGTGCCACTTGAGCTCTCCTCCCTCTTCGCCTCCAAGGCTCAGACACACAGAGGAAGGGGGAGCCCCCCATCACATGTGTTTAGCAAGCTGGCACTCTCAGCAACTCTCCTGTGTTCTCCCACACAACATCATCAACCTGCAGTAGGAATTGTGAAATCTGTAACAAAGTTGGCATCCAGCAGTTGAAGTTTTGGGAATAGCAGGGCGTGGGCTATCCTCAATTTGCCTCTCATGGAAAATTACAATCCTGCCCAAATGATCCTGGGAAAAGGACTGGGAAGGTAGGCAACACTTGCTTTCTTTAAAGATCCCTAAGTGAGAACTTGGAGTCCGTTTGCTGTTGCCTGAGTTGGAGTGAGTGGCTCTGCTGGGGATTCACAACCTCTTTTGGCTATTCGAGCCCAGAAGATGAGTGTGAAGTCTATTTTAGGTGAGGAAATAGAACAAGGGAAGGGCTGGGTTTTCTCCAGCACTTTTTTACCCCAGGGAACCCAAAGCCCTTCATGCAACACTGAGAAAGATCCCCCAGCGCAGTGACTCCGCAGATGAGTGTGGCAGCCATTATGTGCTCACTGAGCTCGCACACGCCTGCCCTCGGAGAACAGAGGCGGCTTTGCCCAGGCAGGGAATATTGGTTATCCCTTACTCTGTTCAAAAAGTGCACTGGGATTTTTGCTATCCCTTCAGGCAGCCCACCAGAAATGGCCAAGAGGGAACTGGGCGTAGGATTTCCTTGGCAGAAAGCCCTGCTGACTGCAGCGCTTCAGGTTGAGCTGCAACGTGCAGGGCTGTGCACTCGTGGAGCTTTTCTGCAGTGTGTCCTTTGTGCCCTGAAACGCACCACTTACAAATCAGAAAATTAAAGCCCCGAAGAAGAGGTCAGGACTTCCCAATTTTGCAATTTCCTCTGGCAGTCACTATATCTTGTCCTGCAACACTGGTGTTTCAGAAGGAGCCTGACACAGATCAGATCCTCCGCTGTGCTCTGGGGAACACCCTGGAATGAGGGGAATGTGAGTGTGCTGAAGTTTTTTAGGGTGTTCACCTCTGGTAAATCCACTCCTGACGTGGACTTCACTCACAAAACTATCCAAAGCCTCCCAAACATTCCTAAAGCAATAAAGAATAAGAAATTGAAGGGAAGATGGGGCAGAAAGAGGAGACGACTGACCTGATGTACATCAAGCCCGTTCCTACAGACAGCAGAGGAGGAAGCCATTGGTACAAGCTGTCCCAGAAAGTGGAGTTCCCTGTCTTGGCAATGTCTCCAGGATGAGGAGAACCTCCATTGCAGTCCCTCCCCAGTCAGCCTGAATGCTGAATCCAAACATGGATTAATATATGTTTCTTGCACTTCCCAGCTATACGAGGATTTGGGATTTGAAGAGTTGTCTGGATTACATGTATGGGTTCCAAAATATTTTAGGCTTATATCTCTGTGCTATTATTTTGGTGCAATTGTTGGCAAGGCAAATATCCAGAGTAACAACTGGACTGATCTGTGAAAGTTGTAGGAAAGCATTGCCCTGTGCGCTAAAAGAGCCAGTACAAGAAGTTTCTTTTGTTACACACATCATGATTATTTTTTACTTGGGTCTCTGGAGTTCAGAAAATGTTGGTAAACACAGCCTATATCCCACAGGGCTGCACAGGGTAGCTGGCCCATGTGAGTCTGATCAAATTGCATTAGCACAGCTATGCTGTGGTTCCCAATGTCTCCAAATGAGCTGCTGCTGTTCTAAGTTGCTGCTTTACTCATAATCCACATCAAACACTGGGTGTTAAAGTAGATATTGCACAGATTTGATTTTAGGTCCCTTTTTATGCAGCTGAGCAAAAAACAAATGCCAAGCCTTATGAGTGCTGCTAGCTTTTAGAGGCTGCTATTAGAACATTAATAATTTTATTATTGTTATTTCTTCAGGGTTGCAAGTACCCCAGTGATTTACAAGAAAACTNCTCTGCTACAGTGAGACTCAGACTGAGTTACCCCTGATGAGAACCTGGCTCAATATTGTTGGTGATGTGGTTTATTTTTGTGCTGCTTTGTGCGGCTCTGTCTCTTTCAGAAGTCTTGCTTGCCTGCAGAGTGCAATCTATCGCAAAATAGTAAGTTCCAAAGAATGAAAAGCTACTCCCTTCCTGCAGGGTAGGAACACTTTTAAATGGTCAGGACCATACATCTGAAAACTGGGAGCCAGAGGCAGAGGAAAAGACATCCAAAAGGAGAGAAGCAGACAAAGAGGGATGAGGACAGAAAGACCTGTTTTCCCAGAATGATTTGTGATATTTCCATTTATGGAGAAAAGCAATCCACTGAAAGCTTTTCTTCAGTCTCACTCTATAATTTAGCAGAGGTTTTGGCATGATAGCTTCTAGAGAAATAAATAAAGGGGGCTGGATATAGTCGTTGCCTCTAAAAGCTGAGAAAGATGGCTTGGTCTTGGCCAAAGATCGAGTATCTCTTTCCATCACACACTCACTGTATCGTTTTAGACAAGTCACTTAACTCCGGTCTTCTTTCACTCAAAATGGGAATAATGGTATTTCCCTGCCTCACAGAAATAGCCTTAGGATTTTTATATTAAAAATATGAAAGTGATCAGACACTGGATCATTTGGGCCAGATAATTCTCCCCACTGTCTAGTCCAAATGTAACATACTCATTTTTGATGTGAGCTTCTCCCTATGTGAAGGCTGTGCATGCATGGAAGCTCTCACAAGTTCCCACTTACAATTCCTGCCTTAGGAGTAAACTTTGTTGCAGATTAAACGATATTTTCTATCTACTGATGAAAGATATATCGGAAATGGCACACAAAGGGCAGGTAGTCAGACACATGCACAAACATTTCTTTCTCTCCCGGCCTTTGTTTCTGAGCAGAGACCAATTGATACCAGTGGGGCTCAGAGCCAACCTCTGGGCTAGAATGACAAATTCCACAGCTATGTGGCAAACTGCTGGCATGTCTTTCTCACACATATTGGCAAAAGTCTTCCAAACAAGGAGAGGAGGCCTGCCATCTCTGTCAAAAATTTATATTGGTGACACTGAGTCATTAATGCCCAACCTGACATGACTGCAAGAGGAAAGAATGAGGTTTAATGAAGTGCCAAAGAAAGCACAGGAAAAGCCCTTTGAAGGCATTTTGATTGCTCTCCTTACTTCCAAGAATGAAGCACTCAAGAGCACTCACCATTTTGGGGATTTGGAGAGGATGAAAAGCACAGTGGCAAGAAGCACAGATAGTGCTTGCTGGCATCTGGCATTTTACCCACCTATGCTGACACGTCCAAAGAAAGACTGACCCTTCAAAGGGGCTTATTATCCCTCTTGGAGGATCTCTCCATAGATAGAACCTTACAAAAATTAGGCCATCTTTTCACATGCCTCAGTATGCAGGTTAAACCAGCAAATGTAGCCACTGTGCACAAACAATGGTCATTCTGTGGCTTGAGCCAGTGTTGCTTTTGAAGCTCTGACCCTGCATAGCACCTCCCTCTGGCAGCCAGGAGGCTCAACCCTGTGCGGGGGGCATCAGGCACAGCATTGCCATCTGGTCAGTAGAGGGGGTTGTGCCACTCTGCTCTGCACTGGTGTGGTCTCACCTTGAATATTTTGGGCAGTTTGGGGCAAAACCATACAAGAAAGATATTAAGCTCTTAGAGAGCATCCAAAGGAGGTCAATAAAGATGGTAAAGAGCCTTGAAGGGAAGCTGTATGAGGAGCAGCTGAGGTCACTTGGTCTGTTCAGCCTGGAGGAGACTGAGGGGAGATCTCATTGAAGTATACAACTTCCTCATGAGGGAAAGAGGAGGGGCAGGCACTGATGTCCTCTCTGTGTTGACCAGCGACAGGACGTGAGGGAACTGCCTGAAGTTGTGTCAGGGGAGGTTTAGGTTAGTTATTAGAAAAGGTTCTTCAGCCAGACTGTGGTTGGGCACTGGAACAGGCTCCCCAGGGAAGTGATCACAGCACCAAGCCTAACAGAGTTCAGAAAGTTTTTGGACCATACTCTTGGGCACATGGTGTGACTCTTGGGAATGATCCTGTGCAGGGCCAGGAGTTGGACTAGATAATCCTTGTGAGTTCCTTCCAACTCAGCCTATTCTGTGGTTCTGTGATCCAAATGTGATCTACTTTGATGTGGTCTTCCTCAATGCAAACATGCAGCAGTGAATATGTTAAAAAACCCAAACAAAACCCTAGCAACATAACCAGTATGTTGCATACATAATTCTTTCCCAGGGGAGAGGATAAAAGAACAAACCACATGTGACTGATATCAAGCCCCATCACTTAATGTGCCACTGGAAATCATTTGGATATTGTGCTGAAGAAGCCTGCAAAAGAACTGGTACAAAATAGAAATTGATCTTACAGTTATAAAGGAATATCTGCCCAGCCTATAAAGTAGAACCATTATAGCAGCTCTTCTCACATTATTATGAATAATCATGTTTATTACAGCTGTTGCCAAGGATCAGATGATAAGGGAGTTGCAGTAAAAATGGTACAAACATTGCCTTACGGGCCATTGCTGCTTTGATGAGTATGAAGGAAGAGGTATATCACAGCATATTAGCAATGACCAAAGCTACAGCAGTAAAATGGCCTGAACATACCAGTTCTGGGGAGATTAATTTATTCAGGAGTTTGTTGATAAATAGAAAAAGAAATGCAGACACAGATGGGAGAAATAAATGGGAGAAGCCAGTATGAGATAGCACAGAGGAGGGGATGATGGGGTAGAAGGAGAAGGGTATAGAAAATGGCTAGTTAGCAGCAGGGAGATAATCCCATCCAAGCCAATACCAGGTTCCTTTTCTGCCTTTTTCAGCACTTCTCATTTACTCTCTGCAGCTCTCCCTGACAACCACCCAGGAGGGAGAGGTGAAAGAAGAATCATAGAATCATTAAGGTTGGAAAAGAACTCCAAGGTCATCAAGTCCAGCCTTTGACCGATCACCACCATGCCAACTAAACCATAGCATTGAGTGCCACGTCCAGTAATTTCTTGAACACTTCTAGGGATTGTGACTCCATTGATGCCTTAGACATTGGAAGGGCAGTCCTTAACCACCCTTTCAGTACAAAGACAACACGTGCCACTGGAGGTGGCTTAGGTCCCTCCTGAAGAGCCTCAGAGGTGTGGGACTGCAGAAGAGCCCTATCACATCCTGGCATTGCCCATGGTCCCCTTCAGTGCTCTGCTGCATCAGCCAACAGGGCCCACACTGCATTATGGCCAGACTATGTGCTGCCATCAGCCTTGATCCACTTCGCATTTTTCTTCTCCTTCTCACCCCGCTTGATACCACTGCTGCATGCTGCTAAGTAGCCGACAGGCTCGGCCTCAGAGCTGACTCTAGCTATTCCATGGACGTGGGTGGAGATGCAGTGGTAGCAAAACCTATTATTAAGATTATATGAAGATTTCCATTTATAAACACACTCTTTTTACAGGGTTTGTAACTTTCAAAAATATCCTCTCTGTGGCTTGAAATTTCCCATGCTTTGTCACAGGTAGAGAGTGAGATTGGCTGGAAGAATTGAGCAAAGGCTCTTGAGTGCATTTTGTTGCAAACACCAGTGCAGCACATTTGAGTTTTACAAGCTGAAATGTGGGTGGCTGGGTTTCAGAGACTGCTAGACATCTGTCCAAGTCACAAATTAAAAGCCTCAATACAGCAATAATAAAAATCATTCAAAAATCCTTTTTTTGCAGACATCCGCTACAAATGTCTGCCATGGTGAAGAATGGCCTCTGTTTTCTAGACTTTGCCAGAATCAAACCTGAGCTGAATTTCTTCTGAAAATAGTACTAAACACAAAAATGTATTAGGCTTATCTAATTCATCTAAAGCTATGGATAACTGTGCTCCTCCTAATGTTCTATTTCTCTCATTTCCCTTCTGAGCTAGCATTCTGGAATTCAAAATAGTTTTATATATATACATATGTAACAAACGCATGTTATGATTTCATTTATTTGTCAATGAAATAATTTGTTTTCTGTAAATGATATTTTCCTTTGTGATTCAGAGAATGAGTAAAGCATTGACAATATCTCTGATTCTTCAACATAGACATCAGAAGCTATTTCTACAGTTGTTAGAGTGACTAGTGTCACTCTAGGCAGAAGAAGCATATGAACTTTCTGGCATACAAGTCCTGTTGCAGAGTTTTCAAGATATATTAGCTGATCCAGTAAAAGCTACTGTCTTTGCCTTGCAAGAAGAGACAGAACTAGATTTCAAATGAACTGGGAACCAGAAAAAAATTGAGAAAAGGGCTTGTAAATAGTTGTGTTCAGATGTTGTAGCATGATGTTGGGTTTCAGTGTCCAAGAACACAGCTTAAGGGCTGGAGCTGCTGTGGTGGAGGATAGAGAAATGAAAGCAGAAGTTGATCAGGACATGGAGAAAAGTCCAAGCAAAACAGAAGGGGCAGGTGAAAGAAATCAAGATATTACCATGGATTTTAAAAAAAAAAAATCTGGCAATTTGTAGCAAGAACATTTATGTGTGTGTGTGTAATGAGTCAAATGTGACACTACAACTGTGAGCCGAGTGACAGGGAGGGTGATGCAATTATCTGCAGTGAGAGAGAAGTGATGTGCATAAGGTGCGGGAGGAGATGCTCCGTAGCTACTACAAGCAATCCCAATCCATAGCTATATCCAGATGTCAGGAGAAGGGAGATACTAATGTAAGCCCAGAGGGAAAGGGGTGGATGGGATGGAGGAAGGTGGAAGTATTTAAGAGCCGTTCCTTCTCTTTTAATTTTTTTTTTTTCCTTTTCCCTATCACGGCAACAATATTGTAACTAGGACAGGTTTTGCATATAGGGTTGCAACATCAAACTCTCAGAAATCAGAGCATGTAAACAACATCCTAGCTGGATGAGGACATAAGGACTGAACCATCTCGAATTTGGACTCAAATACCCAAAGATCAGATGGATTAATCGCTCCTCAGAAGTAGGAAAACCATGGGCTAGAAAATTTGTAATTTAGTTCATCGTATCGGTTGCATTTTTCTGTTGAGATGTAACTGTCTGCTGATCTGTAAGTGTGCATCAGAGGACAAAGACAGGCTCACCTTGTAAAATAGGTCATGTTTAGGGTCAGTGACAAGGCTGCAACTCTAGCGGTCATTGGAATTAATTGTGCACAGGCACAGACTTAAGAGGCAAGAAAAGAGAGTAAAACAGCTCTCTGTACAGGGTGAAAAGTGGCCTGCACAGCCTGGAGCAGAACCACGAGCTGTGCATGCCTTGGTTCAGATATGAGTTGAGCCCCTACTCAACTTGGAGTTGTAATGCCATGTTCACAAGACTTTTTGAATGCAATTTCCTTAGTCATTTTTAAATTATGAAAGAGGAGAAAAGGCACTTCAAATCTTTCATCTCCAGCTCCACAATGCATTTGTCTCTGACATATCTAGCTGGATCTATAGGGAGACGCTGTCCTCAGTTAAACTGGTGTAAATCTGGTGTGACTCTGAGATGCTCCTTCAGCATTTATGGCCACAAACAAGAGAGAAATTAGCCATACAGCTGATAATTAGCTTATGAAGTATGTGGTATACTTTAGGGTCCTTCAGGATGCAAAGCGCTATATAGAAATTATTATTTGTTATTAATAAATAAAAATACCCAAGAACCCCAGGGAAATATTCCAAAGAATTGAATAAGTCAATAACAGAGGCAGCTTTCAATTCATCCTCCCTCTTCTGTGCCACTTGAGCTCTCCTCCCTCTTCGCCTCCAAGGCTCAGACACACAGAGGAAGGGGGAGCCCCCCATCACATGTGTTTAGCAAGCTGGCACTCTCAGCAACTCTCCTGTGTTCTCCCACACAACATCATCAACCTGCAGTAGGAATTGTGAAATCTGTAACAAAGTTGGCATCCAGCAGTTGAAGTTTTGGGAATAGCAGGGCGTGGGCTATCCTCAATTTGCCTCTCATGGAAAATTACAATCCTGCCCAAATGATCCTGGGAAAAGGACTGGGAAGGTAGGCAACACTTGCTTTCTTTAAAGATCCCTAAGTGAGAACTTGGAGTCCGTTTGCTGTTGCCTGAGTTGGAGTGAGTGGCTCTGCTGGGGATTCACAACCTCTTTTGGCTATTCGAGCCCAGAAGATGAGTGTGAAGTCTATTTTAGGTGAGGAAATAGAACAAGGGAAGGGCTGGGTTTTCTCCAGCACTTTTTTACCCCAGGGAACCCAAAGCCCTTCATGCAACACTGAGAAAGATCCCCCAGCGCAGTGACTCCGCAGATGAGTGTGGCAGCCATTATGTGCTCACTGAGCTCGCACACGCCTGCCCTCGGAGAACAGAGGCGGCTTTGCCCAGGCAGGGAATATTGGTTATCCCTTACTCTGTTCAAAAAGTGCACTGGGATTTTTGCTATCCCTTCAGGCAGCCCACCAGAAATGGCCAGGAGGGAACTGGGCGTAGGATTTCCTTGGCAGAAAGCCCTGCTGACTGCAGCGCTTCAGGTTGAGCTGCAACGTGCAGGGCTGTGCACTCGTGGAGCTTTTCTGCAGTGTGTCCTTTGTGCCCTGAAACGCACCACTTACAAATCAGAAAATTAAAGCCCCGAAGAAGAGGTCAGGACTTCCCAATTTTGCAATTTCCTCTGGCAGTCACTATATCTTGTCCTGCAACACTGGTGTTTCAGAAGGAGCCTGACACAGATCAGATCCTCCGCTGTGCTCTGGGGAACACCCTGGAATGAGGGGAATGTGAGTGTGCTGAAGTTTTTTAGGGTGTTCACCTCTGGTAAATCCACTCCTGACGTGGACTTCACTCACAAAACTATCCAAAGCCTCCCAAACATTCCTAAAGCAATAAAGAATAAGAAATTGAAGGGAAGATGGGGCAGAAAGAGGAGACGACTGACCTGATGTACATCAAGCCCGTTCCTACAGACAGCAGAGGAGGAAGCCATTGGTACAAGCTGTCCCAGAAAGTGGAGTTCCCTGTCTTGGCAATGTCTCCAGGATGAGGAGAACCTCCATTGCAGTCCCTCCCCAGTCAGCCTGAATGCTGAATCCAAACATGGATTAATATATGTTTCTTGCACTTCCCAGCTATACGAGGATTTGGGATTTGAAGAGTTGTCTGGATTACATGTATGGGTTCCAAAATATTTTAGGCTTGTATCTCTGTGCTATTATTTTGGTGCAATTGTTGGCAAGGCAAATATCCAGAGTAACAACTGGACTGATCTGTGAAAGTTGTAGGAAAGCATTGCCCTGTGCGCTAAAAGAGCCAGTACAAGAAGTTTCTTTTGTTACACACATCATGATTATTTTTTACTTGGGTCTCTGGAGTTCAGAAAATGTTGGTAAACACAGCCTATATCCCACAGGGCTGCACAGGGTAGCTGGCCCATGTGAGTCTGATCAAATTGCATTAGCACAGCTATGCTGTGGTTCCCAATGTCTCCAAATGAGCTGCTGCTGTTCTAAGTTGCTGCTTTACTCATAATCCACATCAAACACTGGGTGTTAAAGTAGATATTGCACAGATTTGATTTTAGGTCCCTTTTTATGCAGCTGAGCAAAAAACAAATGCCAAGCCTTATGAGTGCTGCTAGCTTTTAGAGGCTGCTATTAGAACATTAATAATTTTATTATTGTTATTTCTTCAGGGTTGCAAGTACCCCAGTGATTTACAAGAAAACTAAGTGACTTGGGCCTCTCCTGGAGCTCTTATAACAAAAGTTAGACTTAAGCACAGCACTGGGCTTATTTAACAAGCAAACAGTGCCAGCAGGGTGTTTGGAAAAGGGAGGTTTATAGCAGCACAGGATCGTGAGACATTTACAGTTGTGTATACAAGTATATCCTGTTAGTTTATGCTTGCTTTTAAAAAGAAAACTATAAAGGGGAAAGGTGTGCTAGATTTAGGGATGATGACTGCAAAATAAGTGAGTAGAGGGCAGCGAAGGAAGGATGATTTGCAAAGGGGAGATTGAAGGGGAGACTGCAAAGAAGGAGAGTGAAACTACCTGTGGCACAGCCAGAGAAGGTTTACGGGGGAGCAGGTAATGCTGCTCAGTCATAATAACCCCTCTGAAGCTTGACTGCAAGTCGTGCTTATACACCAATATTTTTTCATCCATTAAGCACACTAATTTATTACGGAAGAGTCTGTAGGTGTGAGCTATGTGCTGAGGCTAATCTCTGAAGCATTTTCAGCTACTCTACACGTTACATTACTCTTGCATCCCAGGGAGGAGGCTATTCATAATGGGATAAAATTTACTAACAATACTAGACTGGGGAATATTATTTCTAATATGATGTGGTCCAGTTACACTCAGAAACATGAAAGGCTGTTTCAGGGTTTTGATTAATGTCCAAGCAGGTGCCAAGCCACCTTCGTGCCCTTGATTGTATCACCTGGAGACAAGCCCAAGGGCTTCTTACACCAAATTGTCCCTCTGTACCTCCCCACCTGCACCACACATGGAGTGACATAGGTCTCAGAACTGAGACTTCCCTGTTTTAAAGTCTATAAAACAAGAGCTTGCCTCCTAAAGACTACCAAAATCAAAATCTCTTCCATATTTCCCCACTTTTCCTTGGGAAAAATTACCAGTTCTCCACTGGAGTCACTTTCTCAGTTTCTAATTTACTGCTGTAGCTGCGGCAGTCTGTGAAGTAACAACACAAGTCGTGCTGCATCCAAGATCTTAACCTCATTCTTTTACCTTTGAACTCAGTTGCCAGACAAGTAATGTGCCAAGATCAAAGAAAAGCAGCATCTCAGCCTCACTGTGTGTTTGTCTCTCCATGAGTAAAATCCCTTTTATTTTTGCCTGTGCCACAGCCACTGCTGAAAGTCTTTCTTGAAGTTGGTCAGCATTTTTCAATGAAAATGTCTCAGAGAGATACGGAGACTGACCTGATCACCTGAATTCTGGGGGAATTAAGTGTATATTTGAGCTATTGGCTTAGTGACAATTTCAATACATCTAACTTATGGTTTTGATATAAGAAAAAGGTTTTAAAGACCATCTTTGTCACACCCCAGTGTAGAAAAGGAAGCTTGTTAAATCCAGAATTTTGTGGGGCAGGAAACCAGTTCTCCGTGTTCTTCCAGCCTACTCTCTGCATCTACTTGACTTCATGTCAGCTACCATGCACCTTACTTTGCATGTGTTTGCAGCTTCTTTTTGGGTCCCGCTGGAACAGCTGTGGCTGCTGAAAGCACAGCTGGCCAGATGTTCCCTGGAGAACAGCTTGTCCATTTAGCTCTACTCACAGTTGCCACCTCTCAGTCTATCAGTCTGTTTTTTCAGAACAGACCTCTGAGATCCACTGTGCACCAAGACCTCTTAATCAACACAGGCCTGAAAAGCAGTGGCCTCCATTCTACCAAGCCAACATTTAGAGTCAACATCAAACATGGAATTCAGTCTATCCGTTAGTCTCTCCAGTCCAAACTGTCTCTCCTGGAAGCCCTTTTGAGGGCCTAAGTGAGTTTTGGCCAAGCTAGAACTGAAACTGTTCAGGTTTTCCACTCGTTTCCTCTCTGACCTGACATAACAAATGGATTGTGCAAATGCCTCTTCAGGGCTGCCCTCCACTTCTATCGAAGGGCTTCTCTTTTCCTGTAGTGCACTTCATGGTGCGCTGTGGAGCAGAGGTGATTAATACATCAGAGCAAGAATGAGAGACTTTGCCTAACACTGGGATCCCGTAACAACCCCAGCACTTGGAGATTCCCCTGTGGGGGCGGGGCGGGGAGAAGAGACAGCATTTCTTGACTAGCTGGAAGCCTACAGAATACCTGTGGAGACTGGCAGGGAAAGTGAGTGAGCTAGGACTGGATGCTTTCCAAGCATCAGAGCAAAACTGAGTCTCTCGGTGGAGGATGCTAAATTTTGACAACGGGAAAGAAACAGATAGACAAGGGGTGAGTGGGAGGGGAAAGCCTTTCTCTGATAATGCTGTCTGCTCTTAGTGTTAAGCATTATTATGTATTTCCACATGCAATCATGTGTACACAGCATTTTATTGGCAGCTAAACAGGCAGAATTTTGTGCCCAGGATTTTACAATACGAAGGCCCCAGCCTTTGGAGCACTAGTAAGTGAGGATGCTCAGCTCTTCAGAAGAAGCTCTCAGCAGCTGTTAGGCAGCAGCTACAAGGCCTGGAACTTGCTTCTGGTGAGGTCAGTGGGTAAACAGTGGGGACAAGATTAGGTCTGAGACATTTAGGATAGAATGAGGGAAGGATGTGCCTGAGAAAGGTCACAGGCTGAGTTATGGCATGTTCATGTCTTGTTTGCTCCTGACTTTAGCAGGATATCTCTGAATCATTCCTCATTCTGAAGATGCAATATAGTAAACAAATTTAATAGTCAGAAGGGGCAGAACTTGCCAAGGGCATAGGAGAAGTGGAAGTCATTAACACAGGAAATGAGTCCCAAGGGCAGGCACGAGGGAGGTGAATAAGGATATGCAGTGGAAGAAGGGAACAGGACAGCAGGTGAGGAGGAGCAGAGTCATTGCTGCGGGGTGATGAAGTGAGGTCGGGGAGGGGCAGATGTGCTGAGTGAGCACCAAGTGGGATGGGAGAGGAAGGAAGGAGCAAGCTCCAACAGAGCCACGTGAGGTCTGGAAACTGAAATGAGGAACTGAACTTTGATGTAGAAGGAGACTGGAAGCCAGCACAGGGATATGAGAAGAAGGAATGACACAAGTGGAACAGCAGGTAAGGAAAAGATAATGTAGATGCTGCACGCTGGGTGTTTTAGTATGAGCATTAAGCCTCCCCTCTAGTCCTGCTGGGCCTCTCTGGCTCTGAGAATTGAGTGGGTTTTTGCTTTCGTGATCTGGTCTAAATAGCTTGGTAAAGCATTTTCTCTATATTGCTTTTGCCTAATCAATCAGTCACCCATCAGGAATGTTAACTCATAAGGGGAGGCAGTCACAGGGAAAGGACTGTTTAAGAGCAGTGGGATAGGCCACTTCAGCAGCAGAACAACACATCACCAAGGGGCTGAGGATCTCCTATCGCAGCCCACAGGTTGTAGGGCCTACCTCTGTAGGTTCTACAGAGAGGAAAGCAGTGAGATTGCCTCCAACCTCATGACTTCCCCAAAAATTGATCAAGGGGATGATTGCAGAAGTAGAGG
>VYZS01008637.1:1712-20542 GCA_013400695.1 Neodrepanis coruscans | reverse complement strand
TGTTTGGCAAGCTTTACAAAAGCTTCATTGTGGATTTAGATTGTAAAGCCTATGCACACCCTAGAAAGGAACAAGCTGTAACGACTTTCCAGTAATAGTAACAGTGACTGGAAAGAATTCCACTCTTTCACCTCACCTTCTACAGTTTTACTTAATTGAAAGTTTTGGGCATAATTGCATCCCTCAGTTCACATACATGTGACCCAAAGGAATTCCTTAGCTAAGGTTCTGAAAAAACAATCAGTGGATTTATATGAAAGAGGCAGGAGGTAACAGAAATATTAAAGAAAAAAAAATTTATTTTGCTCACTTGGCTAAAAAGTAACTGAAGTACCAAGAAGAGATTTAGAGCAAGAGACAGCATACACCTGTGAAAGAGGAAATTAGACATCTACCACACTGACGACCTGCTCCTGTGCCATCATTCACCTAGTGCTTTAAGGAAACTATCCTTTCCAAAATAAACCCGAGTTGTGCTCCAATAGTGTAGAAGAAACTAAGCTGACAAGTTTGTAAGAACAGTTACTTAATCAGCACACTACTCCAGACGCAGAAGTCTGAAGAAGCTAGGATAAAAGTTGCTAGAAAACGCCAAGAGAGAGAAAGTACTTCCTGCCCTCCACAATAAATGAAAGTATAGGTAAGTGCAAAGAAACTCCGTCTGGATACTCCTCAAAAATATTAGGTGATGGCAACAGAAAGCACCACCAGGATGAATACCAGTATCACAACTGCACTGAAGTCTTTTATTCAGCCTTTTATTTATTATTTATAGGGATCAGAGTGGTGACCTTCGATGTGTTTCTCACATAGGCCATCAGCAGGTTCAAGTACTCCATTTTCCTTGCCCTTCTCCATAGCTATCTATTTTCTAAGAAACCGACTCACTTGTGCAGAAAGCGCAACAGTCAAAAGGATCTGAAAGAGACAATCAGAGGAAAAAAAAAAGACCAAAATTTAGTGGGAGAAGATGAAGTCACAGGGAAAAGACTTTTAAAGGAGTTCTCTATTCAGATTGGATTGGCTGTAGATACAAAGAAAAGAGAATGCTTCAGCTCTTTAAAACTTTAGAAAATAAAGAAATTCAAGTTCTATGCCAACAGTCACAAATCTTGATTAAATTAAAAAATCCACAAGCCAAAAACAAAGACTAAGCAAGCAGCAAGCCACTGGCAATGGATATTCTCTTTTCCTTGCCAGCCTGGGCAGCAGTGGCAATAGCCTCCCAATCCACAGCATCAGAAACTTTCATGAGAAATGCTCCTTAGAAGTCTTCCTAAACCCAACTGGGATACTACATATCTTTCATATCCTAGCACTATTAACATGAACTTTAACATTTTACTTTTCCTGGAATATTTTCATTTTTTATCTACTTTTACAGCAAGTACACATCATAGTATACAGTACCTTATAATTCACTTGCTGTTCACAATGTTTTTTGATCCACATCCTTTATATATCGTGTTCAAACACAAGGAATCGGATTGTCTGCACTGGTCCTCGAGTTAAAAGCCTGCTAGCTGAATCAGGCTACCAGAACTTCCCTCTCCAGTATACAATTAAAGAATAGACTTCACTGGTAGTCACAAACTCAGCAAAGCTGTGCAAAGATGGAAAGAAAAAAGGAAGTTAATACATCAGGACACACATGAACTAATCCTGTATGAGCAACATTTTTATCATGAATATTTTCTAGCTTACTCATTTTCAAACATCACCACTAACTGCACTGTTCTGAAAGGCAATGGAATACAGCTAGGCTCCCATGGGCAGGCACAGAGAGCATCCAAAGTCCTGGACTTCCAGTTCTTGGAAAAGACAAAAGCACCTGCAGTCTCCACATACCATTGTAGAGTATAAAATACATATGAAAGAGTAAAGCATTGAACCGTATATTTATAGATTACTAGTCATGAATTAAGACTATCTGGTAGACTTCCTATCTTCAAAGGGGAGTCAAGGCAATCAAAATTCAGGCATCTTTCTGAAAACAGGACCTCTGTTTTCAGACAATATTTTAGTCCCTCATTTCAGTATTTCTTATACTACTTTAAATTCAATACCTTTTTCTCAAGAGTTTTGGATGAAAGTCAATAGCAACACTATTTATTTATATCCTGTAAAAGGAAAATATCTGGAATTATATTTTAGGTAAGCTTAGGTTTCATGTCAGAGCCACTATTCATTTGTTGCAAAGTTTTCAACAAGCCGCTTATGCCATCTTGTCACAAACTGCAGGTGTTCAACTTCCAATACACACAGAGGACACACAGAATCATACAAGCTAATGTTGAAAGGGACCTCTGTGAATCACTCAGTTCAAGATTCCTGCTCAAGACAGTGTTAACTAGTGCAGATTGCTTAGGGCCATGTCCAGTTTGGGTCTGGATACCACCAGGGACAGATATTCAACTTCTCTGGGCAGTTTCTTCCAGTGCTTGGTCTCCACACCATTTACAACAGAACAATCCAATAAAAACAACCGTAAACACATGCCCTCTCAAGTTTAAAATTAAGTTTCTTGTATTTCAGTTTGTGCTCAAATTTAGTGTTCCTATATTCTCTGTATCCTCAAACTATGATAAGGATTTTCGAGACACCTGAAATTCTCACTCAACTCTTGGCTACTCAGAGACAGAAAATGAAATATAGTACCTGGTTTCAACCAAGCAAGTATTTGTTTAAATGAAAAGGCAGCAACACTAATATTTAGGTTTAGCCAGTTTCAGCAAAAATTGTCCTCCTATTTCTATGCAGGAAAGTAATCCTTTTGATTTTATCCTTCATTTGGCAAATCCATGTCCTGTCTCCGGTACAAAAGGCTACAGTGTTTCTTTACATCTGTTTTTCAGATATATACACACATTCCCCAGTAACACAGATTCCCACCTCATCACTTGATGACAATATTGAAAGCAGCTTTCAAAAAAATTGTTTAACCGTTTCCTCTACAACTCTTCTCCAAGAAACAAATTTATTTTAGTCACAGTGTATTGAAGAGGTTAATAGTCACACTTCATACCAGCTATTTTTTTTAATACTAAAGAAATGAGTCATGTTCTCCTATTACTGTTACTTTGCCCCACAAAGTCTGCCTTGCTTGGTTTCATCTCAACAGCCAAATTTTTAAAAAAACAACTAAACCTCAATTCACAACAGCAAATCTTGTTTCTCAGTATCATTTTCCCTTCTCTTGATACAGTTAACCTTTCTCAAACTACGAACTGTAACGCCTGCATAAAACTTGCAGTACACATGCATAGGGGTTTGGCACATTACAGGAAGAGCAAAGGCTGTAAGCAAATGAACTTCCAATACCAGAAAGACACAGGTAGATCCCACACTTTACCTACATCACCCAAGTCAAGAGAATGATCTTGCATTTCTTTGCACTACTTTTTCAGTTGTATTTACACTACCTTAGGGTTTGGTTGAAAGTTCAGAGGTTAATACTTTTAAGTTTTGCCAAATAGAATCTGTATTTGACAGAACTGCACGCAAGGCAGCAGAAGGTGGTTCTAGTTTAGCTACTGTAAGAACTATCATGAGGCAGAAACACAACTGCAATAGCCTCTGGGCATATACTGACACTGAGCACTGCTTCATCCAAAACTGAGCTTCGTAAGTAGCTGTTGAGTTATCTTGGTCTACAAATTCTTACCTTCCCATCTCTCCAAGTAAATCAGAACAGCACCAGAGACAAGACAGACATTTACTGCTCATAATCCAAAAACTGAGTGGAGAAAATAGAAACATCAACATATAATTTATCATTAGGCTCAGACACATAATTTCTTGGTATTTCTCTAAGAAGTCAAATATCTAAATACTTTCACAAGCATCAATGTATACAAAGATAATCAGACTAGTTGCAGTGCAATCAGACATTCTGAAGCGTTACTTAAATGCAATTTTAAGGATATTTATTCATCATGTCTAGAAAATAATGCTGTCCAAAAGTACTGCTTCAGTAGCTTCCAGAAATAGGAGACAAGCCGTATTTCCATATCTAGAATTACTTTGTTAGTAATACTAGTATTTGATTCAAAACTCCCATTTTTACAGAGGAATTCATAAAATACCACGATTTAAAAACTTCAACACATGTATTTTGCATTCTAAAAGCAGTCTTCCAATAAAAGTCACATTTGAGGTTTTGGGTTGGTTTTTTTTTTTAAATACACACAACAGGCCTGTTTAATTTGAAATACCTTTCTTTAACTGAAAAAAAAAATGCCATGTGTTACTCACAAGTAGTCTGCCAGCAGATCAATACTTAACTGACACTTCAGAAATGTTTTATTCATCTAACTACAGCAGCTGCCTTCCTCTGGAAGTCATTTTAAAAAAACAGTCAAGTGTCATTCACGGTGTGAGAAACAAGATAAGGGGAATCTCAATATTGCAAAAGGGGTATATAACGCCACTGCCTGCATACTTAAGAGTCTCTTATCAGTAATGCCAGTGGTAGAACGATACTGATTTCACTCTAACTCCACTGCAAATGCAAGATTTTTAAAGCTCGTACATCTGCTTTGATTTCATAGAAACCAAGCTGCAGCCCTTGCAGCCAAAATGGTACTTGAGTCCTGACCACAGAATTATAAAATTTGCTTTCCTTTGTGGCTTTACCATGCGTATTGCAAACTCTTCTTGTTATGTGTCCATAGGTCACAAATTCGCCTTCCTATCAGTAACACATCTGCCCTTGCAGATATCTGTCCTTTTAAGGTCTCGTATCTAGAAGGAAAGCAGATCACCAGAACTGGCGTTGTTAATCGGTGCAATAAGCTGGCAAAATAGCACATGTCTCCAGTCACTCACTATACAGAAGAACTGTGCAGACAACCCATCCTCTTCTGGCATGCTGCAAGGTCTTATGAATCCCATTAAAAGTCCATTAATCAGAAGTTACAGTTGTGCCAAATCTCTCTATTATGTTTCAGTTAAAAACTGCATCAATTACCCCATTATCAAACTATAACCATATCTATGCTCAACTCTTTCTCCATCATAGAAAGCAATCCCAAATTTTGTCAGTAGAAAAGACAGACAATTCAGATGTTCATGGCTATACAGAATTTTTGGAAAATAATGACTAAGCACACTTGCTGTGGCATTATCTTAGGGAGCGCTGCTAATTCAAGCAGCGCCTCTCTTGGCCCAAGCGTACTCTAAGAACAAAAGCACACCACCACCACATTTACCTAAATTGCCACAGTCCAGTTAACTCAATACTTACCTCCCACCTATCCTTATTTCAGGTACCAGGCCACCACAGAGCCTTAGTTCAGCAAATATCCTCAGAGTACACCGGCCACACAAACAAAAGCAGGTTCCTTATATGATGCAACCACGCCAGCTCACTTTTTGCCATAGCAGAAAGGGCTTAGTTTAAGCAAGGGGCATTTACTATCTGATCCTCTCCTATACCATTTTCAGTCTGAAGAGATCCAAGCCTTTATCTCTCACCTTGAAAGAGTACCCATTTCATGGAAGAGTGCAAAACAGACCAACTCTCTTTAGCCCAGTAGTAGAAGTAATCTCCTGGGAAAGATAAAGACTGAACTATAGCCTCCACTTCAGTGTATTTATACACTTAACACATGGTAATTAGGTTTAAAAATTTGGCTCTAGAATTTTCCCCAGGCAGGGGTACATACAAGTCTACCTGTTCACAGATAAAAAACAAAATCCAAGTGTCCCATTTCTGGGTGAGGCCTCTTCAAACTGAACAAAAGCTATTACGTAAAAATAAAGAACAGGAGTGAAAGAGAAAAAAGAACAAGCACTATGATGACTTTCTTTAAAGTTCGTCATAGAAAAGAGGGACAAGGCAGCAACAAGGACTTGGCAGCAGATCTCAAAATTATGGAGAACCAGAGATCCCAAAAGAGGCCACCCTCAAAATAAAACTTTCATCTTAAGCCAAGAATTGGTACAGTCTCATCACTAAGGCAGTCTACCTCTCCAGCTAACTTTCAGGTATCTCAGGCTTTTACTAGCTCCGGTTCTTCACACATTCTGATGCTAAATAATATGCCTGACAAAGGTTAAGCTAAGAAGGAAGAGCTGCTTTGAAAATAGAGAAAGTAACACAGAGAACACAGTATTGAAAGAATCATGATGTTGTAGCTACAGGCCTCTAACTTACTATCTTTGGTGAAGAGAAACGTACTTCCATCAACAACCTGGAAGACTTTCCACACAGCACGAAAGTAGTCCTTGGGAAAGGTCTGATTGTGCTCTTGCTAAAAATAAACACCAAGTAAAAGGGTTAGTACATAGAGATCATTGGTTTTTCCTCTGCTCAGTTACGATCTCCTTGTCAGACAGCTGCTTGGAGGGCTTTCCTCAGCTCCACTATTGGCAAACACATGGCAACCCATGGATAAAGTGTGCGCCAAAAAGTGTAGCAAGAAAACCTGAGAACAGGTATGACGAGGTGAAACACAAACAGCAGGTGTTTGTGTTATGTTCAAAGCATAGTGCAGGTTCTCTTGGATAACAGATGAAAGCTGCTATGACAACATATTGCCTTCAGATTTTACTCCCTCACAAAAGGCCCGATGGCTCTTTAACTATTAAAAAGAAAAAAAAATGTAGAGTGAGTGCTCTGATTAAGACTGTCTCGGAGTGAAAGAGCAACATGTTTGTTTTTTCACAATGTTCATGGACTTCTAAACAACCCACACCAGCATCTCCATGCATACCAGGACAAGTCACAGATGAAGGGGAAGAAATTCTTCCATATATGAAGCTCTCACTGATTAAATGCAAATCATAGAGGAAAAATGCTGTTCCACTGGGATCCCAAAGTAAGTATTAAGGTTACTATACATTACTTATTTAACAGGTTATACCAATCACAGGAGATACACCCTTCAAGCAGAAGTCATTCAGTACCAGCACATTCCAAGAGATAAGCAATGTGGAGAGCAAACTTTTCCAGGTAGTGGGTAATAACTACATTGCAAATAAGGTGTTCCTCAAATATGACTAAGCATGTCCGGGACAACTTTCATTTAACACCCACTTGCCAGCAAAGACAGAGCTTTGTGTGCACAAATGACCCAACCAACTATCCAAGCTGCCTTTCAAAAGTGTAGCAGCACAAGACAAAATGCATACATCAACCTTCCTGCATGTCTCACCAGGTTAAAACTCACCACCAGCTCATCTTTTTTCAACAAGCAGAAGTTGCTCCAAGGGAAACCGATTTTTTTTAAATTACATGTCACCTTTCTCCTGCACCTTCTGCTCAAAGCACCAGGACTCAGAGCACCATTATCCCTATGAGTAAAATAGCAAAAAATATTGGACACTGCAATGAACACACATGAATACAAAACAAGCAGCCTGGGAAGATGTCTTTGTCGTCCATTCGGATTTGAATATAAAGCAGGTACTGGCTGTAAACACATTGCTGTCCAGTGTGTCAAAGTGACAAACAATCCATCTCTGTGAAAAGCCTGCTCAGATCAAATCCGTAAGCAGGATGGTTACCTTTCCCACTGCAGACCATCAGGATGAAGAGTCCCATCACTGGCTCCTCACACTGTATTTTCTAAGTGCTGCTCCTTTCTCAGTGATGCTCCCTTCACACCTCATCTCAGTATAGGTTTAGCCGATTTCTGGTACGATAAAACAATCCAAATCCGAGATACAAAAGCACTGCACCCTCCCCTCACTCACACCAGCAGAACACTTCAGGCCCCCGGGACAAACAAGCCCTACCCACGGGGCGGTCTGTCCGCCCCTGACCCCGCTGGGGACTGTCACCGGGAGCTCGAGCCTGGAACAGAGTTGGCTGCACGAACCGTGCAGGGAAGCGGGCACCGGGCACGGGGCTGGGAACGCACCCACGGGGATGCGACCCCGGGGGCCCTGGAGGGAAGGAGGGTCGCCGCAGCCTGCAAAGGAGCCCGGGCAGACCCACGCCGACCCTCCGCCTCCCCACCCCTCCCACACACGGCCTCAGTCCGCGGCCGCCTGCGGGAGCCTCGCGGCAGGTCTTCCCCATCCCCGCTTCNGGAGACGCGCCGGGCCCCGAAGCTGGCGCGGTGATTGGCTGCGAGTGCGCGGCGGGGGGGCGTGGCCCGGGCCGGCCCGGACAGGAGCAGGGACGCCTGACTTCCTCGGCCGCGTGTCTGGGCCCGGGTGCGGCGCGCGCAACCCGCGGGCACAGCGCCCCCTGCGGCGCGGAGGACCGCGGGGGAGGCGGGCCGTGCTCCCGGGAGATCCCGCGCCTGGAAACGCTTGGATATGAAGTGCCTGAAGGCTTCTGCCACACGCAGCATTTGTTGTATTTGTAACGAATGCTTCTTCTGATGATGAGACACTCGTTTTCCGAGGCAGCGAGTCGCTGTGTGTAGAAGGAAGAAGGTGCTTGGCTGTGTTTTACCCTTAATCCACCAAGGCTGTTGCAAGTTTCTTCAATGTGTGCTCGGATGCTGGGACGTCTGCGTATGCAGATGATCGTCTTACTGTAACTTTTCTACTATTACAGCTTATGGGTCAAAAATCACTCAGTGTCATTGAAAACCTTTTTTTTTCTTTTTTTATTGCATATAGAATCTGGAAGCATACTGCCTTTCAAATGGAACTGTACTCTCAAACTGTATATGCTTTTTGTTTTTTTTTGGTTTTTTTTGCGCACTGCTTCCCATACTCTCAGTTTAAATCTCAGTTTGGCACAGAGAAACTGTATTACGTCACAGTGAAACTGTATTACGTCACAGTTACTTGCAAGATGTCGTCCCGGTCATACCGTTTCCGCATCCATGTTTCCGAAGCCTTTTCCCAAGCACACGCAGTGCTATGAAGTTGGCACCATCGTCTCCTGCTTGTGCAAACTGATTTCATTCCTTTGTTTATGGTTGCTTTATTGGTGTCTAGTCTCAGATTCAAAAAGCAGGGACACTACAAATAATGTGAATGCCACCCTCTCAATCCTAAAGTGACGTTGGAGAAATAAAAGGATACTAAATTCTGAGAGTTTCAGTGTTCCCTATACTGGAAAAAAGGCTCAAAACTTTACTTGAAAACCTAGGGTTTGAGATTAGAGGGAGTTAGCAGCAAGTTTTCTTGCTCTGCCTATTTAGATACATCATTCCCTCTCCTGTTAGATCTGACCTGCATAAAGCAATGCATGAGCNCCACCTTCCTGCCGTTCACGTCTTCGCAGTCCTCTCCCGGTGCCGCGGCGGCGCAAGCACACGCTGCCTCTTCCACCGCCGGCTGTGCCATCCTCTCGGCGGCAGCGGGCGCGTCCCAGGTGCGGAGGTATCCCGGGGCGGAGGCGCGGCCGCCGGCGTGAGGCTCAGGGCACTGGGGGCGGGCACACAGAGGGAAGGATGCCTACTGCCGCCGCCCGAGCGCTACCTGCGCCGCTNGATGATCGTCTTACTGTAACTTTTCTACTATTACAGCTTATGGGTCAAAAATCACTCAGTGTCATTGAAAACCTTTTTTTTTCTTTTTTTATTGCATATAGAATCTGGAAGCATACTGCCTTTCAAATGGAACTGTACTCTCAAACTGTATATGCTTTTTGTTTTTTTTTGGTTTTTTTTGCGCACTGCTTCCCATACTCTCAGTTTAAATCTCAGTTTGGCACAGAGAAACTGTATTACGTCACAGTGAAACTGTATTACGTCACAGTTACTTGCAAGATGTCGTCCCGGTCATACCGTTTCCGCATCCATGTTTCCGAAGCCTTTTCCCAAGCACACGCAGTGCTATGAAGTTGGCACCATCGTCTCCTGCTTGTGCAAACTGATTTCATTCCTTTGTTTATGGTTGCTTTATTGGTGTCTAGTCTCAGATTCAAAAAGCAGGGACACTACAAATAATGTGAATGCCACCCTCTCAATCCTAAAGTGACGTTGGAGAAATAAAAGGATACTAAATTCTGAGAGTTTCAGTGTTCCCTATACTGGAAAAAAGGCTCAAAACTTTACTTGAAAACCTAGGGTTTGAGATTAGAGGGAGTTAGCAGCAAGTTTTCTTGCTCTGCCTATTTAGATACATCATTCCCTCTCCTGTTAGATCTGACCTGCATAAAGCAATGCATGAGCTGCAGCCTTAAATATTGTCCTTTGTGTGGTCAGATAAGCTTCTCATTTCTAGCTTTTATTGGGAGTCCATTAAATGTTCTCCAAAGTCAAGCTTGCCTTCTTTCTTGGTCTGGTCAAGAAAGTGGTGAGTAGGGCTAGTAAGTCAAGTCCTGAAGGTGGGATAGAGGAGCGCACATCCCTGGGACCTAGAAGTGCAGCTAAGAGCCTCTTTTTGGTTGCTTTCTCCAAACAGGATTTCTCCTACTTCAGCTGTCCAATATTGCACAAGAAGTGTTTTTCAGATGTAGCATTTTCCTTGACTGTTATTCCCAAAAGCACTTAACTGAGCAAAGAAGCTTGTTCACACCTTTCATAAATTGCCTTATTAACGAAGTACATCAGTTGAATGATGACCTTCTGCTGTGATTTTACTCTCATGTGACAGGCACCTTTGGCTCTTACCCTGATCAGAGCAGTACCTTCCCACTCAGTGTTTGCACTCCTGAGTAATTTAGAACAAAAGACTACAACCTACGTCACTTTTGTAAACAAGCATCTCAACCTTAGCTAAGACTTAGCTGAGAAGACTTTAGCAGGGTTCATATTTGTATTTTTGGTCAATACTGATACTAGAAAGGGGGAGATGAATCCATACAGAATTTAGCCCAGTTCAGATTCCAGCTGACTAAAACAAATAATTAAAAAATTTTAAAAAAGCAAACCTTTCAATGTCTTTAAAGTTCTGTCCCATTTGTAAGTCTGGCGGTAGTAGAGTAGTTGCAGACACTGTTAGCCAGCTGCCATAATCCTGCTAGGTCTGCCCCTGGCATGCACAGCCACATTCCAGGTTTAATGCACAAAGACTGTTCTGTCACCAAAGTCTTCCAAAGCACATTTACAGAAGAGACTTAAGGCTCAGTTGTGGCCCAGGTACTAGGTTTTACATAAGTTACTCTTGTGTTAACAGCAATTTATATCAGACTGCAGCCGAAGACTGGACCAGCAGCTCCCAGGGACTCCTGGGTTAATATTCACTCTGAGCACTAGCCTGCACTGATGTGTCCTTGCTGCTTCCGGAACCTGTACATTGCATGTGCTACCTTACTTAAAGCTATGTCTGCCCACACCACAATCACTTTTTGACATGTCTGTGTGGAGCTGGCTCTGTCCTCTAAAGCTGGGAAGGCCCTTGCATAAGGAGGAGACAGCAGACTGACACACATCTGCAACACCCTTTAATCCCTGTAAGACAAGATGCTTGTGTGAGCATTGGTGTCCAGTAAAACTTTTATGCCCATAAAGTACATAGTCTGATAAGGTCTGAGGAGACAAAAAGAATAACATGTGCAGCATTACCTTTAAAACTACCACCCCAAGAATTGGTGAGAAAGAGATATGACAGATGTGGTGGTGGATAAAAACTATCACAGGGAAGAAAGAAGGAGGGAGAGCATAATTGAAGTCAAACTAGTTAAACTAGGAAATAATGTAAAGTAAGCAAGGAGGAAGCAGAGAGAGAAAATCAGAGAGAAAATAAATGTCATTAAGTGTAAGGAACAAAGGAGTAATAGGAGAAAAATTGTAGTGTACACTCAACTGTATTAGATTATGAAAAATAGCATATTAAATTTTAAGGGAAAGTTAAAAGGAGGGAGAATAATCATATACTGAAGTCTTATTGTACTTATATACCACATATATTGCAATCCTGATGATCTGAATGTTAAAATGGAGATGTGAGCATATTGGTATTTGGAAAGGTAACTATGTGTGGTTTAAGAATCTCATGTGAATCGATTGTAAGTACTTACAGGAAATAAGTAACCTTAATTTAACTTCAGAAGTAGAAATAGCTGATTTAAAATCCTGGTTTTTTTCACTGAGGGACAAAGGTATCCGTAATTTTATTACAATAATAGCATCACTCATACTATAACCATGGTAAAAGTTGACATGATATCACTGTATCCTATTCTGTACAGGGGTTAGAAGTTGTTGTTGAACCAAATGGAGCCCTCTTTTCTCTGCATCTTTCAGTGCTATAAAGGGGGAAACTGGTTATTTTTAGTTTTTTGAAGTTCTTCTCAGTGGTCTACATTCAATAGTTTAATCAACTTCTGCATCATGCTGTGGTTAACTCCATTAGAATAGTGACCAGGGATCACAGAAGAGCACTGACCACAATGCATTACATTTTACTTACTTGCAGCTACAAAATACTTTGGATCCTGTCCCCAGCTGTAAAGTCCAAAAAGTTCAAAACCCCAACAAGGGCGGGTTTGGGGACTGCAGAAAGGGAGCCAGTTGAGGATGGATAGTGCATCCAAGTGCACTTTCCTTTCTAAGGAGCTTTCAGTATAAACTAAAAGCTCATACAGACAAGCAAGCAAGGGGACTGGTAGGCCCAGAATAAGTTACTATAGAAAGAGTTTCTTTTTCTACTTTGCTGTTTTAAAGTAATGTCAGACAAAAAAGGTATTCATCAACTTCACAGAGCTAGGGAGATGTGAAAAAGATGTGGAAAAGGAGGAAGGAGTGAGTCCAGGGAAGATCCATCATGATGTAAAAGAAAGTGCAGATGTTGGAATGAGAATAAGCACCAGGAGGAAAAAGAACCAGGTCTCATGAGGAAATAAAGAGAAGTGAAGAGTGGGCAGAGACATGAGGATGAGTGGAGGGAAAGTCTCATAATTGTTTTTCTAGCTGTTGGCTTGAAGATTTGAGGGCATGTGGAGTGACCCACAACCTCAGTGCTCTGACATGCTATCTAACAGGTGGAGCAGAAACAAGAGGATTCAGGGATAGTTCTGGACAGTCTAGAGGCCAGGACCTGGACATAAGCAGCACTTTAGAATCCCTTGCCTTTCAGGTGGTTCTTGTGCACCTGACAAATTTTGTACTTCTCCCTACAGGCTGTTGAATTTCTTTCCAATAGGACTTTCTCAGTGGAAAATGGTACTCCTGAGAAGTTGAATCAGCAGTGCTTCTACTCAGCATTACGGAGAGGGGGATGGAAGTTCCTAGTAGTAGTGGCTCTCAGCCAGAGCTCTATTTGTTCAGCATTTGTGGCCTGTGCCCAGCTCGCAAAATACTAACCTTGTTCTCTTCAAAAAGGCTTACCTGCTTACTTTTGAATGGGTGGGTGAAACTTGCCAGATTTTGTAACTTCTTGGTAGAGAGGCAGAGATGTAGTTTCTATTGGTGCTCTCATGATGCGATTTCTGCAGCATTCTGGGCAGCATGGTGTTTCAAAGGCAGAGGCAGTGCCAGCGCTGTATTTCTCTCTCACATCAACCTGTGACACTGTAGAGAAATGATGCTACCCCACAGTAAAACTGGCGGAAGTGCAGGATCCAGACTGAGCTTTGTGCAACTGTTTGCATCCATCCTAAAGGTTTGCACCTGAAAGACTCAAAACTGGAACAGCACCATGACTGGCCATGCAGATCTCAATCCCTCCTGTGCTTGGTGCAAGAAGAGCACAAGCGTGAAGAAAGGGGGATGCTGGCAGGGCTCTGTGCAGCAGTGCTGGGCTATGTTTGGCAGCCTCAGGAACATGGACAGGGCTGTGGTGAGCTGGAGCCTGGCCCTTCTACAGCATCTCTGATCAGGGGCTGATGGCAACAGGGGGTCTTGGCATGGGATTCTGGGCCATGCGCAGGATTAGAGAAACCTATTGCCAGGAAGAGATGGCCAGGACTGTGGGCATCTTTGGATCTTGGACAGAGCAGCTAGGAATCCAAGCCAAGCCCTGATTCTAAAAGAAATTCTGTTGTGTTAAAAAGAAGCATAGCAGTCTAATACCTCCCTACTTGTGGTCCTCAAGCAAGCCAGCACTCAGTGTAATGTGTTCCTCAAGCACACGGAAATAATTAACAAATGTTCCTTTGTATCTCAGCCAGTACTAGAGGTACCTAATTGTGGATATTGTTTCTGTAAGAAACACCAAATAAATGTCCCTTTTCATTCCCAGAAGGAAGTAAAGAGCCATGAATACAAAAAGCATCAGGCTCAGTGATGTGTCAGCATATGCAATTGTCCCTTGCAGCTTTGTAAGCTGGTGCTAACTGGACTGGAGCCAACGGAGTTAAAACACCTGAGAGAAGAAACACGTTTGTAACTGGAAGGGAAAGGAGAAATTTCTGTGCATGACTGAGTAGAAACACTTTTACCCAACATGATTATTTCAGTATGTACAAGGAGTCATGAGACTTTTAAGGGAGGTGTTGGCAATTCTTTGAAATGTCTAGTGATTGAAGTTCAGAAAACTATAAAAGCATAATTTTGGTAGAGCTGACAAGCATCTTTGCATGTTTTAGAGAATCTGCTGAAGAGGAAAGCTGAATCCAAAACATCCAACTCCCTGTGAGGGTCCTCACATGCAGTGCTTTCAGCAGGATAGTGGCAATACGAAAACACACCTTACAGAATGAATACTGTCAAAATTTAATTAATAGGCTTGAAAAACAATAAGAAGTCAGTGAACCTACCAAAAACAGAAATCTCAATGTGACTGATTGAAATTTTAATTTTTGTACTTGGTTTCTTTTTCCCTGAAGAGGGTATCAGAGAAGGAACTAAAACTTATGTGGTAAGCCAGGCAAGTGTACCTAAAGAAAAAGAAAATAAAAGAGCAATTATTGGAAGGCCAGATTTTTCAAATGCCACTTCTCATATTGCATGTACACAATCACACTCATGTATCTCCATCTATGGTTTGGATGTGTGCCAAGTTTCATCTTTTTTTACAGACATTTTCTTTATAGGGAGTAAGTTTCAGCAATGCAGAGGTAGTACACCTGTTAAAATTGTTTAGTCCACTCATTAACATGAATGGGGACATCAGGGACTGCTGTTCTGGAAAGCCATCAGAATATAGTAGAAGGATTCTCTTTTTTCTTATACAAATATAGTCTAATATACACCCAAATTCTTACATAAATCTTATCCAAAAGACTTCTGATCAGAAAAGAGAACAACAACCCTTTATTTCTCCCACTATAAAAAAGACCACCTTGGGAAAAAAACAATGCACTCAGAGTGATATGGTGTCTGTTAAGAAAGTTCCCATTAAGCAAATGTTAGCTATTCAAAAAATTATCTGAAATGGGGTGGTAAGTCAGTATCTGTTTCCTGTCACTCAACCCAGAGCTATAGCAGAGAGCAGAGAAAGAAATAAGATACTACAATTTTTAGCGGGAAAATAAAAATAAATTGCTTCACTGTCCCCTAGTCTGGATTATTCTCCTAGAAGGTGGGTCAAAATACCTGTGGTTACTTTTCCAGATTGTCTTCCCTGTCATAGAATGCGTGAGTAGCATATGATAAGAGACCCATGATATAGACCAGGAGAGACCCTTAGCTTTTCTGGCACTGTGTGTTTTGTAACAGCTCATGTATTTGGCTAGATATATGCTATTATATATGCTATTGGCTCTCTTTATATATGCCTTTGCATTTTATTTGCAGCTAAGTGTAGGGTAAGAATTAATTCTGTTGTTTTTATAGTGCCTATTCCAAGCAGATAAAAGTTGTTTCACAGTCTTGTGTGCCTGGGATGAATTGTTCTGTGATTAGTTGTGACCAAACTCAGAAGAATGATACATAAAATTACTCCTTTATTACTGCTATTAAAATGCATTCAGTGTTTGCTAGGTGCTGACAGAGTCAGATCCCAGCACCCCTTCTTTTGGTTTGTCACAAAGACTCCCAGCTTCAAACCAACAATGGAGTGTGCTGGTGCTGGTCAAAGAGGAACATGGGTGTCTGTGACAGGGAAATGAAAGAATTCACATTTCCTTGGGACTTGGAAAAGGCACTGCTACAGTAAAAGTCAACAGGATTTCAGGAAGACGGATTTCAGGAAGACGGATTTCATGAAGACAGATTTCAGTTCTCCAGAGAATTGTTAGGCAACATTTCCTGGAAGGTTGATCCAAAGGGGAAAAAAAGGAAAAAAAAAAGGGGGGGGAATTTAAAGAGAAATTATGTACCATGAAAGAAATTATATTACAGGTGCAACTGCAAACTTTCCAGGTACAGAAGATGGTGAAGAAGTGGAATAAGTGATCAGTTGGTTATATCCATTTGATCCCAAATATGGGAAGAAACGATACAGGAAGTAGAAACTGTATCGGAGTACTAAAGACTTGTTTCAAGAGCACACAGGAGCAATACCAGAAAGGTAGTGAGATGTTAGGCCTAGTGACCATTGTTTGTGAAATCCTTCTGTCAGTGCATTGATAATAGGAAAAGCAGAGTTAGTAAACTACTCATTGGAAGAGTAACTATTAGCAGATGACATTGAAAGACAATTTATTTAATGTTTTTGCTAAAATGTGATTGACAGTTAAGATCCATAGCAAATTAATGAATCTATGCAGGGTGGTATTTTCTTTAATAGTCTGGAAGATGGAATAGGGAGATTTCTGTGAAGTTGAGGGGGAATGTAAAGTTAGATTAGAAATAAAAATTATGTCCCCTGGTGTTCTTGATAAAATAAAGAAATGGTTTGTGGGGAAAATCATATTAATTCCACAGGGATAGATTAAAGCTACTGCATTGGGAGATGGGGAGAACTCATCAGTGTGAAAATACAAGATAAAGATCTCTGATGTAGAAAGAAGTATAAAGCTTATAATGGAACAAGCAATAACATATTGTTACTGAAATAGGAAAACACAGTATAGATACAGATAGATATAATCAGTAAATATGTGAAGTAATACTGATGCATTATTGCACATTAAGGTCTCAAATGGGGCACTGCTTTTGCTGCAGGATGTTGAGAGGCTGGAGGAAAGCCATGAAAATTATAAAAAATCTAGATAAGATGGAAGCAGAGATAGAAAAAAAAAAGAAGTGGTATCTTTTAAAATAAGAGAGAATAATATTGTCCAAAAAGGAAGGACCACGACAGTCTTCAAATACATAAAAAGCTGCTACAAAGATATAAGGAGTAATCTATTCTCTGTGCTGCTTATGGATAGGGTAAGATAAAGTAGAATTTTAATGTTAAGTATTTACAGCATTGAAACAAATTTGCATAAGCAGCTTGTGGCATCTCCACAATTTAATTCTCTGATAACAGATTAGATGAATATTCATCAAGAATGATCTGCAACAGCCAACCTTGCCCTGGATGAGTGACATTCTACTTGGTGCTTCAAGGATGCCTACAGCCTTAAGTATTCTGTTAGAAGTGGGATCCTGACCTCCCCAGGGTCAATACCAAAGAATCCCAATGAATTAGCACAAGTTTTCGAGTGCCAAGCAGGTTCTCATAAATGGCACTAGCTAATCCTACAGCAGCCAAAGGTTTATTGTGCTCCTCTGCTCTTAGTGGACTCTTTGGGGTTGCATATAGGTACCAGAACTGCAATCAGAGAGCAGGAGACTAACTCCCATAGATTACATTTGTCTCACCCAGTTCATCACTTCCCTGTTGCTTGACGCCACACCATTTTTTCAGCCATAAAGTTGACAGCTGAACAAACATTTGTGACAACCCCAGTTTCAGGGAGCAGCAGTGGTGAGGCTGGGAGGTGAGGGTGACAGCCAGACTGTCCAGGCAGCAACCTCACAAGTGACACAGTGCTAGAACAACAGCTCCCCACCCTGTCTCAAAAAATAAAAGAGTAGAGCAGGTCCTTTTACAGTAACTAGGGTTAGTTAAGCCTGTAGCGATAAGGCAAGGCCAAGGTCATGCCAGGATATCAAGTCTGCAAGCCAGAGCCAGTATCCAGATCAGTGAGGCACATAGCCAGGTGCAGGAACCGTGGGTGAGTGGCTTAACTTGAACAGAGTTCCTAAGTGAAGGGGATCAGACCCTCATTTCCCACATCTTTTTCTCATGTTTCTTTCCCCAGCAGGATTCCAGTGTTCTGCAGTGGCACCAGATCTAAGCTGGCCTCAAGCACCAGCTGCCAAATGGCTGGGTAGGGTAGTGCTTTTATAACCCAGACAAAAGCACTCACCACAGCACCAAAGGAGCAATTTTTCCTCAGCAGTCCCCCAGAATGAGAGATCCACATTGTATTTTAAAGGACAGCCATGAGCCGATGTAAGAAAGGCCACTGATAAGCCACAGCCCTGGGGAAAAAAAATCCCAAATACATATTTTTAACTCTCAAGGCTATTGCCATAAGAAATGAGGGTATGTTGTTTGTTTTGGTTTGGGATTTGTTTGTTTGTTTTATGTTTTGATCTATTTTAAAGGGCATATTAGTACTGACATTTCTGATATCCTCATTTCTGACTTCTGTAGGCTCCAGAGATCAGATCTACTAATGACAACTCTCCTTCCAAAACATTTTCTGTGTTGTAGACTTGAGTGCTACAACCATAACATCCCTAAGTGTAATTAAAGTTGTTACCACTTTTTATTGCTGCAGCCCCCTGCCCCCATTAGACTCTCCAGCAGCAACGAACCACCAAAGAATCTGGCCCAAAATGTTCGGTATTTTATTTGCATTTTACAACCACTACATTATTTTCATTTCTCTGTTCAACTGCGAGAAAAGATTTGTTTGGCAGCACTTGAGCCATCATGCTGAAGTGTTTGACTACAGCCCTGGTGACACAATTGGCCCATGTGTACAAGGAAGTGATAGCATTGGCTGAGTCCCACCTCAATCCCACGGACTCTACCAACAAGTCTTACAGTTTTGGAGACTATAATTACTTGATGATCTTTGTCAGATGCTTTCACTGACTCATCTGTTATAGACTATGAGGGAGTGTCTCTGCTTTCTGGATCAAATTAGCCAT
>VYZS01008628.1:0-12096 GCA_013400695.1 Neodrepanis coruscans | reverse complement strand
GGGACCGTGCCAAATAGCAGGCATCAACTCCAATAAACACACCAAAATTTAAAAACTTTGTCATATATATTGTTTCCCTCTTAATTTTCATTGTTTATAGAAATAAACAGAAAGAAGGATGCTGTGTGGAAATAATAAATGGAGAAGTTTGCAAACATTGCCAGTGGATAGAGTTACCAAGTAAACTCAGTAATGAATAACCATAGAATCACAGAATCATAGATTGGTTTGGGCTGGGAGGTTGGGTTGGGACCTTAAAGATATCTCGTTCTAATCCCCTACCATGGAGCGGGAGACTTTCACTAGACCAGGCCCCAATCCAGCCTGGTGTTGAGCACTTCTAAGAATGAGACACCATAACTTCTCTGGGCCACCTGTTCCAGTGTTCCACCACCCCCACAGTAAAGAATTTCTTCCTAACATGTAATGTAAACATACACTAATTCAGTTTTTAGCCACTCTCCCTCATCCTGTCACTACAAGTCCCTCACCAGCTCTCATGTAAGCCCCTTTAGGTACTGAAAGAAAACAATAAGGTCACCCTGAAGCCTTCTCTTTTCCAGGCTGAATAACCTCAACTCTCTCATCCCGTGTCTCATAGGAGAGGGGTTCCATCCCTGTAATCATCCTCTTGGCCCTAACAGTGTGGTAGAATCTTAGGCAAAAGAAGGAAGGAGGGAAGGAAGGAGGAAGGGAAGGAGGGAGGGAAGGAAGGAAGGAAGGGATGGACAAACGAATGAACGAACAGATGCCTTTCAGGGGATGCTAAGAGCCTTGGAGGAGTGATCTGAAAGCAACACTGACATCCATGGGAACACAGGCAGAAAGTTTACATTTTGATGAAAGCTGTCCAAGCCTTTTTTCCTTCTCTAGACTGCAAAGAAAACATTATGTGTTACTCTGTTGAATAATGGGTCTAGAAAGGTGAGAGGTAAATAGCATTTTCTATTGTCCCATTAAGTAAATTTTACTTTACATATCCTTTTAATTTTGGCTATGTCCACTGCATTATTGTGTGTATAAGCCGTGTCGATGTTAACCTCGGTTACAAGAAGCATTAATTTTCTAAGATGACCCATTTCCTTTTGGAACAGCAGCACTTGAGACAGACTGATTTCCTGTTATCTTTGAACTACTTTTTTCAGTTGATATTTTGGGCTGATCCTATGATCATAATAGCCAAGATTGCTATAGGACACACTCTGCCTCAGACTGATATATAAAAAAATGCACTTCACAGTCTTGTCACCTACCTTGACAAGAATTTCTTGACTTCACCAAGAAAAAACATTATCAATAGCAACGTGCCTTCTGTTGTGACAACTTCTGGGATGACTCTCAGGATAAGAACACAATAGATTGATTTCTTGAATTTTAAGTAGTCACACTGAGAAATAGGGTGTGTTTTAGTTGAGAGTTAGTAAAAAATATTTTAAATCATACCTCTTGATGATAAAATTGCAGATGAGTGAGGGCTTAGGGACATTGTTATACATTGGGATCCAGATCCTAGTGAGGGGCAAAAAAATTGTGGGGAAATGTCTGCAGAGGGCATCTGTAGAACTTAGTTTTGTGATGTGTTCCCAATTACTTTACTTGTGTGATTTAATTCAGATGCAATAAGCTGTACTGAATTTTGCCTTTGCATAGTTATACACCTCTCCCTTTGGTGGTTAGTTGTGGTAGGGTTTTTTTTTTGTTCTGTTTCTGTTGGGTTTTTTTGTTTGTTTTGCTTGTTTTGGGGTGGGGTATTTTTTGCATCATTAACTATTCAAAGTTTGGCCTTATCTTTCATCTGCAGAATGAGTTACCTTTGGATCTACACTTCAAAACTGTGAAAGCCATTATAAGTATGATAATCAGACAATCTTCCTACAGCATTTCTACTGTCTTTTTCTAGCTGAGAGTACAGCACTTTAAGAGGAAGAGGTCATAAAATAGGCCAGTGTCTATCATAAGTTAATTAGGTGTCCATCTCCTGTCTCCCTTGTTGTCTCCAATATTTTAACAAATGTTTGATCCTTGGCTTGATTTGTCCAATGTATCATTTTTCTTCATCAGAAAGAGCCTTGGATTTTTAACTCTCTCTGCAGGTGTTTCCTTTTCCCAGACTAGTTCCTTAGCATTTCCAACATTTCCCATTTATCTCTCCCCAGCTGTCACACCATACCAATAAATTCATGCAGTAAACATCTCAACAACAGAATAACCTGAGAGAATGTAAATCAGCACAGAGCAGCTCAAGATTTGTCATGATCCAGATTTATGAAGTCCAGAGGTCTATAGATTTGAACCTCTGTCACAGTCATCTCACAAAGAAATTTGCAGCCAATTGTGTGTACCAGTACTTACTCTGTAATAATCTTCGTAAGTAGCAAAATCTATTGTTCAGTTTCAGGGTAATTCAGTGTTCTCCCTTAACTGTTTTTCTTACCTAGTATCCCCTTCCCCTCCTTTTCCTTAACAAAACCTGGAAATGCCTTGCCAATAAACCCTCACTTGAAATTAATGTACAAGGCACAGATAAGTTCTGTGTGCGTGCGTGTGTGTGTGTGTGTGTGTGTTTACTACAGAGGGACAAAGCTTATGAAGAATGTTATTAAAGCAGCTAATACAAAAGGACAAACAATTAGAGTCCAGATATTTATGCCTGAAAACTTGTCCATTTTTCCTAACTGTATCATTTGACATAGTAAAAATACATACCCATCCTACAGACCTCGCTTTACCACAGCTATAACAATACTTTTTTATATATCATAGTTTCCTCAACTCATGACTTCCTAGCAAAGCAAACTCATATACATTAATTAATCTAGCAGTGCAATCCTGTCAGTACAGGGTAAATCTGCATGACAATGAAGGAATGGATGTGAGAGACTGAACCCTGAATGATTCACTGAAAACTAAATAACGTTTTAAGAATACACCTGTTCATCAACCCTGAGACAGCAGTGAATAAATGTGTTTCGATAATGATCCAAAGAAACAACAAGGCAGCCCTCCATTACTAGGACAGATAGGAATGAGAGCATAGGAAGCAAAAGCAGTGAATTGATTGCTGCCTGTATTGGATTAACAAGTGAATTATCCAAACACAAATGGAGAACATAAAGTGAACCAATACTTCTTTTTATGCTTGATGGGGCAAAATATATATGCTTGACTGATGCTAAGAACAACCTATATATAACTGTGCTCCTGCAGATGTAGTGGAATTTTTCCTGTAATCAGATGTTCATTGCAGCATCAATGAAGCTTCAGTCAGGACCATGACACTAAGATTAGCTCAGTTGTTTAGAGCATGGTACTAAAAACACCAAGGTTGTGGGTTTGATCCCTGTATGGGCCATTCACATAAGAGCTGGACTCGATAATCCTTGTGGATCCATTCCAGCTCCGAATATTCTTGATCTATGCCTTTCTATTCTTCGGTAGAGCAACACGTGCAAATGGGTACTTGCAATGTGAATAAATGTATCAGAATCATCATCTTTATTTTTAGCAAAATGGACAAAAATTAGGAATTTCAGCTAGGGCTACTTCTTTTCATCTGAAATATTTTGTGCTGTTGGAGGTCATTATAATTGGTCTCTGATTTTATAAAGGTTTATGTAAATTCAAATTAGGATTACGTAATTCTATATGTTGAAATCTACTACTACTGTTTTCATTCTGGGTAACTAGCAATCAATAACATAACTGTGTATGCAGTAATTAATTCAGAATTACTAACACAATCAACGACCAATTTAACTATTTTCCTACAAAATACCTCAAAATTATTTTCCCTTAAAAAAACCCCACCATTCGTCTTGTAAAATAACTCATTCCCATTTCTTTATAGTATTATTAATATTTTGGTCCAGGTCTTTTAAAGATAAGACAAATAGACAACATTCTCAGAAGCATGCAAATCATAGAAACATTCAAATCCTAGCAGATGATTTCTGAGGAGCAGTTTTTAAAATAACATAAACTAGGAAGACTGGGAGGGCAGAATTGTGTTTTAAGAACCAGGACATAGAGACTGACAAAGTTAAAATAAGAGTGATGAAATTGAACTGCTTCTGGCTGCTTCTCTACTGTACTTTTCTGTTAAATAAATGCATAAAGAATGCTTCATGTTATCAGCATACTGCCACTATTTCCAGTGGCACATACTATCCATTTGATTAGGCAGAACTTCACAATGAAACTCTGAGCTTCTATACTCCCCTGTGTTGTCTTGCTGTATTACAACCTTTAAAATAAACTGTCATTCATATCAACATTTTGAAATTTGTCTCCATATTTTGAACAAACTTAAGTCTGTTTTTCAATTGTCTTCCCTCATATTTTCCATTCAAACAAGACTAGTGCACGGAAAAAATTTAATCATTTATATTTTAGTGAACTTGGGCAGTTCTTTAGGTATGAAGAAGCAGAATCCTTCTTGTAGCAGAAACCGTACTTTGTTGAAGAGGAAATCTCTCCCAGGTCATCCTCTTCAATCATCCTAATTGCTAATACGTGACGGTAAGGCCAGGAAACTTAGTATGACCTGTGACTTATCTATTTACTTTTGTAACCAGGGTGTCTGATGAAAATTGTTAAGTACCATTTGTTAGAGCATACTCCAGGTATGTTGTCTTATGTAGTTTCTTTTTAAATTAAAACTGCCTATATACAAAGATTCATGTATTTAGTCTTTCATAATTGTTTGCTGCTTTACAAAACACTCTTGAAAATAAAATGTGATTTTAAACAAAATGAAAGAGGAAACTGTCTGCTTCAAAGCCAGTAACAAACATGCAGGGTTTTTTTGCAAGGGCATAATGTCCTTCTAGACAAAAAAAGGCTGGTACCCTACAAAACATTTGGGAATTTGCATCTCCTGAAGGAATTATTTCATATTCTTTCTGTACAACACTTTGCACTGTTGTTGGTCCCATGACTGACTGTCGCAGTTTCATGCTATTTTTAGTATTGCCTTAGACCTTCCTTACTCAGTCCTCTTTATTTTTTTCCCATTATGGACAAAAATATGCCCTGACTATTTGTATGTCTTCTATAAAGTTATTAACCAAGACTGTTCGTGTCAGGCAAACAGATCTAATTTCAAAATGAGATGTAAATGGTTTCCCTCCCTGATATATATTCCTTTTATTTCTTAAATCTTCCTTGTCCTTAAATCACAAAGTTGGCCAATTACAATTGCACTGCAAAGGAGACTGTCCCTAACAGGTTTGGATCTAATGTAAAAGATCAGTTTTCATTTCATTTCCGCTTGTATTCAGAGTCATTAGTTATTTATAACCAGGTAATTAATTTCAGTCATTCTACTGAAAAAGACAAGAAGAAAGCAACAGGTAGAGAGGACGTAAAACCACTTATGAAGCTAACAGAAATACATTGTTTCAAATGCATAATTCTGTAATTGCATCTAAAATAAAGTTCTTGATCCTTGGAGTTGACAGCAGGGGTTATATTGATGTCAGCTGGACAGTATCACTGCCAGAGGTCTTATGATGCCTCTGCAAATGTACAAAGGGATGAGAAAGCCATAGCAGCAAAGTAGAAAAATACTGGTAGGTCAGCATTATGTATATAATGACTGTGTCTTTAATTCTAAATTTATTTTTTTTTAATAATTTCTGGTGTTGTTCAGACAGACATTTGACCAAGTTTGTCTCTTTAGACTTACTTTTTTTTGCCTGGGTGTATTGATTCCCCGTGTATTAATTCTTGCCTTGGCTAGGAGAGATAGGAAATAAAAATCAGAGGAAATGGGAGAATCAGTTCTTGTTTGCATAAAGAGTGATGGAATCAGAGCTGATATTAATATGGGTAATGTGAGAACAGAAAATTTGCCTCACAGTCGGACAGAGAAAGTTTTGTGATTGGAAAAACCTGTAGTGAGTAATGAAAATATATGCTTGTGCATAAATCTATGTGCATGCAGCTGACAAAGAAAAACGGGTTCTTTCACTCCTTACTTTGAGAAATGAAGAATTGCAGTTCTCCATTAGGTAAAGCATTTCTTGGAGGAGATGAATAAGCAAGTGCCTAGCAAGCCATTGGTGAAGGCTGAATAGGACTGAGATGATGCAGGTACCACACTGAGTGTAATTATAAATCAAAAGGCTCCAAATAAGTAAAACTGGTAGTTGGAAGAAGTTGATTATGGGTTAGATACAGTTTGACTTCAGTCTGTGATGAGACTGGAGGGGTAGAGGAAGAACTGGTTTAGAGATTTCTTGCTGAAGGACAATTAACTCCAAGGATTTAGCTGTCTGACACAGGTATTATATAATTAAAGTTGTAAGTTGTCTAGGATAAAAATGCTTACACCAAAGCTGAAATGTGGTCAGTGTCTCTTAAAATAAACTCAGAAAAGGAAGGGGAAATGAAGGCTTTTGAATTCAAACATGTTGCATGAGTGCTAAAATTCTATGGGTAAAGTATATAGTTTTAAAAAGTTTTAAAAATGCCCTTTGTTTTCTGTTCTTCATTCTTTCCTTCAATCATTCCAGCAATAATTGCAGTGGGAAAAAACTACTCATGGTCCTCCTTTAAGACAAAGCAAATTGAAAAAAGAACAGCACTAAAACATGCTTATTCTTTTTCACTGAATTTAGTATTGCCTTTATTTTTCCTTATATAATTTTACTTCTGAATGGTAGCTTATAAGAAATAAATTATACACTGAGGTACTACTCACACAATAGTGAATCGTACATACTACTCACATAACAGTGTGAATTTGTTAAAGTTTTGTCTTGTCCATTACAGGCACATGACTTAAGTTGAAGCTCAGCATATTTAAAAACTCAGATGTAATTGTTGAGTCCTGAGGGAGCAAAGCTTAATAAGTACTCACACTTCTTCCCACTTCATTATTACTAGATTATTGCTTTCTTATTCCACTATCTTAACTTGTGTGACTTGACTGTTCAAATAGAAATTCATTGACTTCAAAATGAGCCCCGTTCAGTTGGCTCTACAACTGTTGCCTTAGAGGATAATTTTTAATAATGTAAACCTCATGAAATTGCAGATACTTGCATAGGAAAAAAAAAAAAGGAATGAGGCAAGTATTTCCACTTCGTCTTTAAGAGAAAAAACGGTATGCAGGGACATTGTATTTTTTGTTTCTCTGTCTGCAGTTCTTAACCAAAAGATTTAACACTTCAGAAGTCCTTATTCAAGCTAAATGATTAACTTCAAATTCTCAGAATATGGCAACGGGCCTGTAAAACCATTAGGATCATCTTGGTTGCTGTGCTGTTGGACTGTAAATTGCTAGACGGTTAATACCAAGGTTGAATTAAGCATTCAAAACAGGACCAGACATACAGATTAGAAACCTCCATTTTCCATGTGCAGTAAGAAAGTTACAGGACAGATGGAAGAACTGTAAACTCCTCGATGGTCTAAGAAAAATCTTTTGCTTTTGAGCTGAAAAGCTCAAAATGGTAAAAAAGTTGACTTGGGCACACTGATGAGAGAGGATGCTATGTTGGAATTCAGCTTAATATCATAACATTTATTTACTGCTGTGAAGGTGTGTACATTATCACTTAGACACTTAGTTTGCTGTCTGTTCGTGAATTCAAGGCACAGCATGACACCTTTAGTGAGGGATTCCCAAGTCCTGGTTGGTTGTTTCAAGTGAAAGGAGCCCTGCTCCTATCAACCCAGGCTCATCATCTAACAGCCTCTCTCCTTACACAAGGAATGGGTGAATCATTACTACAAATTTCACAGCCTGAATATACCCATTTTCTTTCCAAGGTTTGGCTTATTGCCATCCCAATGTATTGGATACTGTTCATTTAAGAATATGACCAATGTTCAGCCAAATGCCTTGAAATATGACAGGTTATGAACAAATTCACCCACATTCAGAGCCTCCCTCCCTTTTTACTGGACACGAATAAGAAGCCAAAACATTTGCTGATCCACCTTTTCCAGGAAAATCTCTACATGATTCTTGCAAATATCAGCAATTGTGCTTGATGCACTGAGTAATTTGTAATTGCTTTAAAATCAAGACAAGGTGGATTGTGTGCTTGCTTTCAGTATTGGATCTTCAGAGGCAACTGAGCTTGCCAATAGACTAAAGATCTGCTTACAGGCATCTGTAAACCTGTCACCCCGTGGCTGCATCTGGTTGACAGTGGGAGGGTTATTACGAGTCCCTGAGGAATGTCTTAACAGATAATTCACACACATTATGAGATAAATATCGAAAGAATATAATCAGAACTGATGAAGCAAATGTAGGAGTTGATGGAGATTTGTATTGCAGAGCTGTGGGCTGGTCTTTCCAGAAGTTTGGAAGAGTCTAACATCTGAACTCATAGGAAATTCATGGATAGAGATTGTTTAGGAGTTTGTCCCTGTAAAAATGCCTGAGAAGCTTTTGCAAGCAGGGATGAAAGCAACAAATAGTAGAAACAGCAGGTAAAAGGAGGATGGCAAGTGGATAGAAGACAAAGAAAGGCTTTTTGCCCTGAAAGATGCTAAAAGAAAGGAAAGCTTTCTCTGAAATGATTTTATTTTTCCTACCTACCGAGTAAACAAAAATAAAGCAATCAAAAAGAATCAATATCCTAGAACAGAATTTACCTGCCAGGTTTCCGGTGTTTCAGTGTAATATATATTTTTTTCTTAAACAGACATATTCTATTTGTTTTGTCAACACTCCACATTCGTTTTTAATAATAAATGAAAGGCAAATACCTTGTCCATATCTTCTATTTGGCTGAAATACTTTCACACTTTATTGGAAGCCATATTTAGAAAAAAGACCTTCTCTTTCTTTTCCAGGACAAAGTGAGGAAAAAATACTTTCATCAGAGTATGCAGGCTGTTGTGGAACCCTTCTGGAAAGCTACTTTGACTGAGGCATTTCCAGGAGACATGCCAGCAGACAAGTAACACACTACTGAACCAAAATCCTATAGTATGTTTTGAGACCAAATGAACCTAAAAATCTCTACAAAATTCTAATGTTTATATGGCTGAATAAATAGCCCTTGAAAAAGACTTTTATAAAATTGTTTTGTTAATGCAGTTGTTCAAATAGATACGTCCAGCTATAAAGAAGAGATTCAGTAGGCTCTAACTGGTGATATTTTCATAAAAAACAGAAATAACAGTGCTGTGATGGCAGGAGGATAATTTTCTAATTGGATCAGGGACAGTGCAAACAATTTCAATCAGACATCTGTTTCTGAAGTCTCACTTCCTAGACTTGTAAGTTATGTGACAATTACCTTCCACTACAAATCATCCCAATCTTTGAGGTTGGAAACACAAATGTTCTATTCCTTCTTTATTCTGCCTCTCCCTGAAATGCACAGTTCAGAAGAAGACAAATAACACTGGCTATTTTAGTCTTAATTTGGAGAAATATAACAATGAATTAATCCAACGTCATGCTATTTGGAACCAGATTGTAGTTTTAGAGATTTTTACGTTTAGGAATAAAAATTTCACCATCTTTTCAGGGGAACTTTTAGCTTAATATAATCCTTTGCAACCTATTGAAAGTGTCTTTTTACTGTATATATAATTTCTGCTTCTGAAAAGTTATTTTACAAATAAATGAATCCAACCAAAAACTGCTGTGTGATACTCTAAATCTGGACAGAACAACTCCAAAGGAAAAGAGATGCAATTTAGGAAGAAAAAGCAAGGAAAATTTTACTTTACCTGTGTTTACATGACAGATGGTGAGCCGAATCTTGGGTAATCTGTTAGTCCTTGTAAGAGAAATCAATTAAGTTTCAAAAAGCTATTTATTGCCAGGGAGATTAAAAAGTAATTAGGCATTATAAAGAAATCTGCAAAGGTCCTAATTATAATGAAGCAATAAATTTAGTTTCTAAACAAAAGAGAGGTTCTAAATACAAGGGAAGTTTGCATCTTATCTGTTGTTTATTAATAAAATAGCGAGACCTATCTTTTTGCTGTTCTGGTGAAGATCTCTGGAAAGGCCTCTTGGGTTTTTATCACAATGCTGACACAATAACAACAGCCTTAATACCAGTTTATTAAAACCCAACTGCAGGATTATATACTTAGTTAAGAACAGTTAGCAACATACGGGAAAATAATAATAGATTCTTTTTTAAATCTCATATTCTGTCATCTTTTCCCACAGTTGCTTTTAGTTTTATTTAGCCATTTATATCTATGATTACAATCGTATTTTTTTCTGTTTCTAAGAATTAGGCATAAGAAGAATAATTGAATTTACACATCAAATTCTTATGAGATGTGCATCTGCCTCCCAGACTAATTCCATCTATTTGAGCCACATATATTTTGTTAAGTTTTTATATTAAGCAAATCTTTTTCCCATTTAAAAAGTTCATTGTTTTATTTATGTCAGTCTTTTTAATGAAAACACTCAAGCAATTTACCAGGTGATCACCAAGGATCTTTGCCTGCTGGAAAGCTCATATTTAACCGCAGCCTAAAGGTGGTCATGGAACTTTTCTGTCAACCAGACACAAACTAGGGAAACACCTAAAGTGAAGGAAAAGTTAGAAGCAACAGATCCCTAGAATTTATAACACATGTGAAGATACGCAATTTGTCGAAGGCAAATTAGGCATGCTGTGAAAGGAAGTCTTCTCAGTCACTTGCTGTCCAGATTGCCTGAGTTTTTTCCCTTCTGTGCCACTGTTGTTATTCCTGAATCTGGTAGACACATGGTAAAATGGAAAAGTAAGTCTCCACTGTCTTGGTGTGATGTGGTGACCTTTCAGGAAGACAGCTACCATCAGTAGGGATTGAGAAAACAGTACTAGGAATTCTTTTTGGTTGAAGGCTTCTTTAAATTAAATTTCTTTTTTGACATGTTTTAAGAACAGCTTTTCTCCATGTAAACTACTCTCAGATGGCTGTTCTGAACAAAGTAGCCATATTTTTACTTTCAGTAAATGATCATCCTCACACATGCACTTCATTAAGATATGGGTGAGGCATATATATCTCCTAAACACCTCTGTTTTTGAATAGTCTCTTCAGCACATTTATAAGAGAAGCATACACATTTCAAAGCCTGACGTGTAATATTAAGAGACAGAACTAAAATAGTTTGACACACATTGAAAATGTTATATTCTAGTTTACCCTTTTCAATGGTATACTCCATGCTCTTCAGCAGAATACCTAAACAGCTGTAGTCTTACTCAAAGAAAAGTACTCACAAAGTCTTTTTAATTCTTCTGTAAGGCTTAAGGTTTTTTCTTCCCTCTAAGAGAATTTTTAAAGCTTTGGTAATTATTTGGTTTTGTTGAATATTTTGAATTTTAAAATATTGCTTCTTTTCCATCTTTGAGATACTATTTTGTTAATTAAATACTTAGAGACTTTTGTTATGTTCATACAATCAGCACAAGAACAACTTTCCCCTATTAACAGCTGTCTTTTTGAGAGCCCATCTTGATCAACATGTATCAAAACAGAATCTGTGAATGCTTTCTTCAGACTATTCAATATGTAAGCATGTCCTATATGTAAATGACTTTGGCATTCACAGCTGATCATCTTTGGCTTCTTTAGTCCTTCCCTTTCTCTTTACAAATTCTGGGGTGTTATAAGATGCTTCTGAGAGGCAGAAAAGGACAGAAAACCCCTAGAAATGAAGTCTACCATCCTTGAAGTCTGTAGGCTTAACGTTAGATTTCCAGAACCTTTAAGTAAATGTGCTCAGTCAGGTGCTAGGTATATGTAGCTTCTATGACTGTCACTAAAGCAGGTGAACATTCAAGATGCCGAAAAAGCAGACTACTTTAATTAAGGGAATGGAACCTTGTTCTTTCAGTGGGTTATTGATGATGGTGAGCTTAAGTCAAAAGTGAATTCAACAACCCAGCTGAAATGTATGTATGGGCAACGAACGAGAAGAGCTAGAAGTCCTGGTACAACAGGAGGGATACGATATAGTCACTATCACGAAATCATGGTGGGATGATTTGTGTGACTGGAGTGTTGCGTTGCATGGATACACACTATTCAGGAGAGATAGGCAAGGGAGAACAGGTGGAGGGGTGACCCTGTATATTAGAAAGATTCTTGATGCCATGGAGCTTGAGA
>VYZS01008626.1:0-16169 GCA_013400695.1 Neodrepanis coruscans | reverse complement strand
GGGGCCCCCCCCCCCCCCCCCCGCCACTCCCCCCCTCGCTGCCGATGCCGCCGTGCCCGGTGCGGGCTGCAGGGGGCGCGGGGCGGAGGCGCCGCTCGGGGCCGGCGCGGCCATGGCGCTGCCCGTGCTCTCCAGCTCGGCCGTGAAGTTCCGCCGGGTGCTGGCGCATTTCCCGCAGGAGCTCAGCCTGGCCTTCGCCTACGGCTCCGGGGTGTTCCGGCAGGCGGGGGCCGCGCCCGAGCAGGGCCAGGTGAGCGCTGCGGCCCCGCCANTTAATGTTTATTTAGCTTTTTGTGTGTGTGTCTATGTGTTCAACCTTTATAAAAGCGGTATTTGCTGCCGGTGGTTTCACTGCTGAGCGCTCCCCACAAACGTGACTTTAGATGTGCCTCGTTTCCTTGAAAGGGAGGATATAGTGAGAATTTCAGAGCTCTGGCAACACCTCATTCTCACACAAAACGGGAAAATAAGGTCGCTCCCAGGTTATTTTTAGCGGTATTAAGGGGTTCAGATGCCCCCACAGAGGGTTCCCGGTGCACTGGAAGCGGCATCACCCCGAGCAGGGGGTTGTTGTAGGTGTGAGCTGGGCACTTTCCCCCTCTCTGTGTTCTGGAGCCTCCAGAAGGACCAGGCACTGTCTGTTAGAAGCCTGTGGAGTTTGGAGTTTTTGTTGTCCAGGGAATGTGCTGGAAAGGCGTGTTCTGGCTGCCAGCTCTCAGTGCCTTTATCTGCCCACACCCCCCAGCTCATGGCCGTGCCTACAGGAGTGTAAGTAATTAGCAGTAATTATCAGTAATTAGCAGTGTGAGCTGTGACACTGAGCTGTGGATCAGGCCAATGGAGATCTTATATTTGCTCCCGTCTTGCAGGGTGGGAGTTTGGTGGTGAAAATTTCAATCAGTCTCTGCTGAACTGAGGAGAAAACACAACTTTAAACTGTACCTGACATTAATGCCTGTGGTTTAGGCTTAATTTTTAATTGTGATGAAGGATTAGCTGGAAGTTTGATACTCTGTGTGTGTGTCAGGTTATTGTGGTTCACAAACCCCAACCCTCTCCTCCTCTTCCACAGAACAACATGCTGGACTTTGTGTTTGCTGTGGATGATTCTGTGGCCTGGCACATGATGAACTTGCTAAAGAACAGGAGTCATTATTCCTTCCTGAAGTTTTTTGGACCAAAACAGATAACTAGTATACAGAGATATGGAGCAGGGATTTACTACAACACTTTGGTGCCATGTAATGACAGGGTAAGTACAGGTAGTCCTTCGCTAAATTGGTACTTGTACAATGTTTGTGTGTGTGAAGTGTTGAAATGATCAGCTTAAAGCAGATTTTATGAAGACAATCCCGTAGATTAAGTCACAGTATCTTCAATATTTGTGTCTCAAAACTACTTCATAAAGAGCCTCTTAGTTAAAAAACAAACAGCTGCTCTTGCACCTTAAAATTGTGAGCAGAGTTGGGAACTTGGAGCTAAAGCACTTCAGAAAGTGGATTTAAATTCCTTATTGCTTGCCAGCTTTGCTGGTGGAACAGTGTGTTGTGGGGAAACAGGCCCTTAATTTGAGCAGCTGACCATCCAGCCAAGTGGATTCTGTTTGTTGGGTATAAAATCCAACACAGCAAATTGGAATTGACATCTGTGTTTAGTGTTGACATCCTGACCAGTATAATTAATAGTTCTGGGTAAGTGATCCTCATCCATTTCAAAACATGTTTTCCTGTCCTGCATCCATTTTTTGTTGGAGGTGTGTGTTCTTTAGAACAAATGACAGTCATGCTGAGTACTAAGTTTCCTGTGGTAAAAATGGTGCAGGTGTCTGTGTTTTTTTTTCCCCAAAGCCTTCTTTTGCTTTTTCCCCAGATGATAAAATATGGTGTGATCAGCACTGATGCCCTGATTGATGATTTGTTCCACTGGAAAACCCTCTACGTTGCTGGGCGCCTGCAGAAGCCGGTAACTCTCCATCCCTTCAGCTTTCTGTCTTGAAATGCAGGGAATTACAGGGCTGCAAAAGGTAGTTTTAACTTTATCTGCTAAGGATCCATCAGTACTGAACAAACAATGTGCCCTGATAGCCTCAGAGGGATAATCTCCCAGAAACAACAGCCCTTAATGATATTCTGTGTGATGTTGGAAAAACCCTGAAGGTGAGTGAATTAATAACACTTGTAGTAAATCTTGGATAACTGGGACTATATTAATGCAAAGTCCCTTTAATGTTAAATGTAAAATGTGCCTTTCAGGGGTCAGCCCGATTTAATGCAGGTAAACAATGGCAGTCGTTAGAGATGAAGCTGCTCTGCTGTGCAGTTACTGTGTCAGGAATTGAATGACCCACGTGTGCTTTTCTCCTGGTGTTTGTGTCAGGAAGCAGCAGGAGTTTGCTCTCCCCAGCGCTGGGTTTGCTGTGCTTTCAGCAGGGGGCAGCAGTGCGAAGGGAAAGTTAAAGAGGGATTGAAGGAAAGGAGAAGCCTCTTCAGCTCTTCGAACAGAAGTTAATTGTGCTTTTAACTAAAAATTCTGGGTGGAAGTTTGTATGGATTGTGTCAGCACTACTGGACTCTCCTGTGTCTCCAGAGGTGTGTTAGAGCAGCTGTCATCTGTAAAGAATGAAAAAATAACCCAAGGAAGAATTCTGTGTCACATTACCCAGGAATAATGGACAGCCATTTCCAGGGTAACTGCATTTGTGCTGCTTTGGTTTGTGGTGTGGCACAGTCAATAGTTCCAGTTATAAGTTGTAAGTCCCACAAGCACCTGTGGGACTCTTGGGGTGCCACAGACTTGTCTCTTCTGTCTTCCCTTGGCATTTTGCTGTAGCAGCAAACTAGGAACACACAAATATTAATTTATCCTCATCACCAGCCTGTCTTAGTAATTGAAACTACTTAAGCAAGTCTGTTGTGCATTCACTAAACTTGTCCCAAGGAAATAAAATTTGCTCTGGACAAACAAATTTATTTTAATGTGTTTTGTCATTGCCTTTCACTCTAATGCTAAAAAGTATGAAGTAATTTGCAGGAGAAGTTAGGAGGAATTATCAAACATTGGCTTGTACAGTGAACTCTTTATTTTTAGAATTAAAGTAAAATTAAAGACACTTGAAAAGGGCAGAGCATCACCAGAAGCAGGTATTGCTGGGGGAGCTGTTTCATTGTTACAAAGCCATCTGGTGACTTCTTACCAAAGATGTGGGTTTTATTCCAATATATTGCCATATCCCAGGTGACTGGATTCTCTGGTTGCTCTCAAGCAGTTTAAATGTTTCCTGAAAACAAACAGTTGTTCTGGCACAAAGAAACACTCAAGTGATCTGTTCTTTGTGTGTTTGTGAAGATCCCATTGAGTTCCCATCCTTCTCTTGTAAAGGACACAAATAAAGCCCTGCTTCTTCTAGAAGGACAGCTGATATCTGAGAAACTACTTGAAGTATTTGATAGAGGAGTTCTCTATTAAAAAAAATAAAAATTAGGAGTAGAAAAATAGGAAAACTTATATCTTTGGTGTTCCATCCAGTGTGACAGTGCTGGATTGAGTTCCATTCAGCAGCACTTCCCCTAAAGTCTTGTCTCCAATGGCTCTGCTTTTCCAGGTGAAAATCCTGACCCAGAATGAGAACAGCAAGCTACAAGCTGCTCTTGTCAGCAACCTGAAGAGTGCAGTCACTGCTGCCTTTCTCATGTTACCAGAGAGCTTCTCTGAAGAAGATCTGTACATGCAGATTGCAGGACTCTCCTACTCTGGTCAGTGTGTGGGGAAAAGCTGCAGCTGTTGTGCCACAGTGGGGAGTCACTGCCCTCCTGCTTTGGGCCCACACTGCTGCATGTTCCAAAAATTTGGATTTGAATGCTGTTACATAACAGCTCCCAAGGACTCACTGGGTTTATTCATAGGAAATAGGTGCAGGTACCTGAGCAAAGCTGCTCATACCTGCCTGATTTATGAACAGCTAAGTGTGAGTGACTGAATATGATGAAATGATGTGGGGTTTTTTTCTGTTTGTATGAATTGTATTTCGGTTTAGTGTTTCAAAACCTTGGAAAAAAAATTCCACTCTCAGTGTAACGTTGAGTCATCTGGAAGAGTGACTCATACCTTGTCCTCTCTGGCTTTTTGAGTGTGCTGTGGTTAAGGTTCTTGCTTAGTTCACTTAAAGGTCCAGGTTATGGTTCTTAGTGTGCATTTACCAGCCACCTCCTGGTGGGTATTTATTGAGGGTTCTTTCTGTAGCACTTCCCTGGGCAGCTTAGACTGTGCCCTGTTCAGCTTTCCATAGCAGTTTTTTTCCTGAGTTCTTGCCTGTTTTATAGTGACAGTAAGAGGGTGCTGCCAGTGGCATTGTCAGAGCTGCCCCCCTGAAACCTGCCCAGCAAAGGCATCACATCCTTGGGGGGTACTGGGGACCAAGATGCTTTTTCATGTGGTTTTTGAAACAGTGAATCAAACATAAACATGGGAGGTCACTTCTGTGCTGTGAAATGGGCTCTGCTGTGGGCAGCTCCCAGTTGGGAATGTTCAAGGAAAAGGTTACATGATTACATGTTTGTGGGTATTTTATTTTGCTGCCATTTTGTGGAGTCTTTCAGAGGGTTTGCCAGTAGACAAAATTGATTTTGTGTGTTACTCTAATCAATCTCCTTGGAGACTGCTGAAAAGAGCTGTCCATGCTTTAATTTAGAAAATGTTTATCCTCTATTTTTTGGGGAATTTTTTGAGAGCAGTGAGTCAGTGCCATTTATATGCAAAGTGTTTGTTTTGTGGCTTGGCACAAATTGCAATAAACTGAGGCAGGCTAGCAAGTTGCCACCTTTCAGCAACATTTATCTGCTGAGTGTGGGAAGTGGGAAAATGAATGGAGTCAGGATTTTGTTTGTTGGTACATCCTGCACTCCTGGAAACCCAGGAAACTGCCAGCCTGGTACCTAACAGAGGTGCTGAGGTGCTTTATTACATACAGCCTGTCTTTTCACTTACTCTCTTTGAATTTTTTTGGTCTTTTATCATAAAAAAATGTGTAAAGGTCAGTAGTGGTGTAAAAACAGTAGTGTTTTTTGAAACTAGTAACAAAATCAGTGGCTCAGAGGGAAAGGTGATACAGTGACCTTCCCATGGCCATCAGCCATGATGAACTTCAGGTGCTGCCCTTGGGGTGCAAAGACACTGCAAATTATTTTCTTTAAACACTGGAAAATTTAAGTCTATTTGTTTCTAGATAGAAAATATTAATGACTGTTCAATTTGTTCAGTAATCTGTTGAAACTCATGTATGGGATGTAACTGTTAGTGCCACTTGACAGCTGGAATTATTTGTCCAGATGAAAATGTAATGTCACCAGCCCATGTGGCCACAGCAGGTATTTGATGAGGGGTTTTTTTTGACTATTAGAAGGTGAACCTTATTGTGGATTTTACAGGCATTGGTAGGATTGGAGAGTAAAGTTTTAGATTACAGCTCTGTACCTTGTTGGTTTGTGTTTTTCCCAAGGAATTAACTGTGTCTCTTTCCTTGACCAGGTGATTTCAGAATGGTGATAGGAGAAGACAGATCCAAAGTGCAGAACATAGTGAAACCCAACATTGCCCACTTCCAGAAGCTGTACAGCAGCATATTGCAGGACTGCCCTCAAGTGGTGTACAAGCACCATCTGGGAAGGCTGGAGGCAAGTGATCTTCCAAACAGTTTGGAAAGAAGCAGGTGGAAGTGCTTTCTCACAGTGGCAGAAGGCAGGAATGATGCCATGCACTGAGACCAGTTGTGATCTCTGTACTTGCTGTCTGTTGTGTTCCTGTTGTTCAGTTCTTTCTGCAAGCAGGAGATTTGCCTGAGATCCCAGTCCCTGCATATGCAGTGACTGACTGCTGCTCATTTTCTCAGAGCAGGGGCACAGAGCTGGAGCCCAAGCAAAGGAACAAGAGGAGATCATTGTTAGAGTGTGTTCTAATGGTTACCACATGGAAACAACAGTCTAGGAAGTGATGAATGGACATGTGGTTTGTGTTAGGGAGATTAGGCTGTAACTCAGAGGTGCAACTTTCTGCAATCAAAAACTACATCTCCAAAAAACCCCTCCTGGAGTGCGAGTTATGAGGATCAGCTGACTAACCCCAAGTGAAATTCTGGCATTATCTCTAAACTCCCACTCTAAGCCAGTTTTTCCGTAGTATTTGGGAAATCCAAAATGCCCAGTGTCTTGAATTCCATCTAACATTGCAATGAGGGGAGAGATGCCACAGTCAGGGGTCCAGGAGCAGTTTTCCCCATGTGTGAATGTTTGCAGTTACAAAGAGCACAGGTTGTCTCATGGACTCTTTATCCTTGAGTCACCTTGGTAATTATCTCCCAAATGNAGACTCCTGTCTGATGTCTCCATGAAGTGTCTGAAACGTTGTGTGGGAGGAAATTTTCCCCCAGTTTTGGAGAGGTCTGCTCCATCATGCATTTTTCAGTGTTTGTGCTTCACATCCTGGAGAAATGTGTACAGGCCTGTAGGTTGGTGTGGTGGTGTGTTCAAAAGAGGGTCACTGAGTTTTCTGATTTAGGTTGGAAAGTGTGGAATAAATGTTTTCTCCAAATTACACAAACCAGATGTGGCTTGAGTTTAAAGCAGGGAAAATGGTTCTCAAACTAATTTGAACTGTGTGTGTCTGCAGTTTGATTATATTCAGGCAGAAGAAACTGAGCTAAGTGGTCTTTTGGGAACCTTTTTTTTTTAATTGTAGTACTTGTGTTTCCAAAGGAAATTGGATAGAACAGAAATGATACAATTTCAGTAACAAGTTAGTTGCAGAGACAGCAAGATCATGTTTGTCTTGCCTTGAATAAAAATTAACACCTTTTCATTGAGTCATTCTGCAGGTTTAGAACTGTGCTTGGGAAGTTGTCATTAGCAATGAGAGGCTGGAGAAGTAGTTTGGGTTGTATGAGATATTTATTAGAGGTCAAAGACAGCCAGAAGAATTTCCTGACTTCTTCAAAAAAGACAACTGAATGTTTTTGCTGTTGTTTGTTTGTTTTTTTTTTTTCACATTTAGATTGATAAAAGTCCAGAAGGCCAATTTACACAACTAATGGCTTTGCCAAAGAATCTGCAACAAAAGATAACTTCTCTGGTGAACCCTCCTGGAAAGAACAGAGATGTGGAAGAAATTTTACTGCAAGTGGCCCATGACCCTGACTGTGGGTTTGTGGTGCATCAAGGTAGGCCTGGACCAGGGTCCTTCATCTCCTTTCAGACATGACAGATGCACAGATCTAAGAGATTTCATCACGAGATACCGTCTTAAAAACATGGCTTTGGACTGGTTTGGTTGCAGAGAGATTGTCTGAAGTACCAGCAAACAGCATTCCTGCTGCTACAGGAAGATGTGTTTTGGTTTGGATCAGGAAAGAGGCAGCTCTGGGGGGCAGTGTGGGCTGCTTAGACCATCTCCCTTCAGGCAAAACTGCTCTGCAGGACTGAGCTACATATGCCAGCAGCACACACTGCAAGGCTGTTCTGCTGACATTACCCTTCCCTCTCAGCTTGGTTAGTCCAGGCTTGTGAGCTCTGGCAGAGAACTCCAGCTTGGAGGAAAAAGACTGAGGTGCTTCTCATCCTCACAGCTGCTCTGAGGCAAGATTGTGTCATCTGAGCAAGTTAAAGCTAAAGCTGCAGACACCAGGGGTTTATGAGACTGCAGGAAAATGAGAACATACTCTGAGTCCTTCACATATTTAAGCAGCTTTGACACATTTTTAGTTCCAGGTAGCAACTTTTGCAAGCTCCTTGAACACAGCAGAAATTCCCTGGCTTCCTGGGAACTGGACATTTGCCAGCTGCTGGGGGAGCTCTCAGACTGATTTCTGTCTGGGGGAAATGAAGCTCCTGAGGTTTGCAGTTCCCCCCTGACAGTACAGGGTGAATGGAGGTGTCCAGTCCATGGCACCTCCTGTGCTGGGCTGCAGCAGTGAGGGGATGAGAGCTGAGTGTGGGAGCAGGGCTTGCAGTGCCTTTAGAGATCCAGGTCATCCACCCTGAGCTCATTATCCTGGTGGCTGTGTTTGTGTAGGGTCTCCCAGGCAGGGCTGTGGGTGTGCACAGAGGTGCAGCAGTTCAGTATCAAACCACTGCAGACTCCTCAGGCCAAGAGAACAAATCAAACCCCCTCTTCCACTTTAATGGCCAAAAGCTTTTCCTAATTCATCAGTCTGGGTAAAGGCCAGGATGGGCCATTTGGGACTCCTACAAGACAAAGCTGATTTCTCAAGCTGCATTGCATTATCCCTGCATGTTTTGCTAAATCAACATGATTTGTTCCCCTCCCTACCCCTCAAATTATTTCCAGTGGAATATTGTATCCCTCTTACTCATTCAGGGGTTGCACTGGGCTTTGTTCTTCATGATGGAAGTTGGTTTGAGAGAAGGATTTAAAAGTAGTATTTGAAATGATATTTTATGTGGTTAATGCAGAATAATATCTTTGAGTTTGGAAGACTAACCCTGAGACTGCTGGATTTCTGAATTTTTGGAAGTTTTTAGTAATGTGCAGTAGTTTTATCCATACCAGTGCTCTCATATCTATGTGTTAGAACAGATATAACTTAATACTTAGGAAAAAAAGTTGTAATGTTTATATACAGTTCATTAATACCTCAAGAACCACTGGACAGTGAGGACTAAATAAATGTATTTGATCAATTCCTACTGGTTGTTGTCTGCTTTAAAATTGATTTGGGGTTGCTTCCTATATGTTCTACATAAAACAAGTTAAAATAACATAGATAATATTTTCAATTAGCATGACAAAGCAGAGCAGAAACAAACTCTCTCAGCCTAAGTGTATGTTTTACTTTCAGGCTGCCTTGATTGTGTAACTGGAACAACATTTAACTTGTGTATGTTGGAGGGGAAAAGAAATCCCCACAAAACTGTGGAGATGGGTAACATCTGTGTGCTTTTCTCTCTGCAGGCATTTCAGGAATTGTGAGATCTTCCAGCATAGTGCAGAGTGCTAAAACCATCCTGACAGCTGGTAAGAGTGTGTGTGATTTCCTTCAGCATGGGCCTTCTGGTTTCACAGGGCCCCAACACTGCCTTCTTACAGGAGTTTAAAGAATCAGCTTTTGGGGTGTTTTACTGTAACTGTTGGAAAATGCTAAAAGAAACTGGAGTCTGTGTGACTCTTAAACAAATAAACCCCCCAACCCAAAAGTAAGAAAAACCCACTGCTGACACCAGTGTCATTTTCCCTGCAGGCCAGGTTTGGTTTGTGTGCAGTGGTTCTGTATTTCCTGTGGTTCTGTATTTCCTGTGTTCCAGAGTCTTCCTGCTTGCATCAAGTTGCTCAGATAGTTTTCTGAACTCATTCCTACCTATTCCTGATTCTCCCACCAAAGCCATTCTGTAGAAGTGGTGCCATGGCTGGGTTGGAAGCAGCTGTACAGATTCCTACTGACAACCCCTCTCCAGCCTTTTACAGCTGCTGTTCCTTCCCATTCAGTGCAACAGTTGTGGCTCCATGTGACACTTCCTGCCCCTTGTGAAGGAACACAAGTTCCAGGCTTCAGGATCACTGTGGCTCTGCTGAGTAAAAAAAGCAGGAGCAGTTTTACCTTTTATATCCTGCTTTTGAGAGTTTAGTTCTATTAACTGGAAGAAGTGTGACAAAACCACTGCCTAATTTTATTGAGTGGCTGCAGGAGACTCAGGACAGAACTCCATCTGAGTAAAGAAATGTCTGTTCTATGTCAGTGAAGCACATTGCAGGTGTTAGTTTCTAATGGAAGGTTTGTAAGCAGGTAGGTGACAACTTTCTTCTGGGGTTTGTTGTCAGGATTTCTGGTGTTAAAATGTTCCATCTGACCTGTTTCTAAATCACACAGAGAAGAGATTTTGTGGTGAAATAATTGGAGGGGAGAGGCCCAAGAGAGTGTTACCCTGTGGAATTCAGTGCTTGGGAGAGTTACCCTGAGTGCCCTGGGGGATTGCAGGAGGAGCAAAGGAGAGAGTGGAGCTCTGTCAGATTATTTATGCTCCCCTCCTGTCTGTTTGAGGGGCAGAAAACCCCCCTGGGAGTTGTTAGCTCCTTCTGCATGTCCTGCAGTAAATCACTCACAGCCTGTGGTGCTCCTGGCACTTTTGGGGGGTCCTGGTGCATCTTTTAGTAGGACTTTTAATTTTTACCATGTTTAGTGCACCTGAAAGTAGTTACTTGGGAAATGCCTTTCCTGTGTCTTACCTGCTTTTTCTGGATATATAATGGCTTTTTTTCCCTTTGGAACAAACTTTAATTTCCTTCTAACTGAGCCAGTTATGTAGGGTAGCACTTGTATCTAAAAACATGTATTTTCTAGTAGTGGTCTTAGTGTTGAAACCATTTTTGCAATTTGATTGCAGATTGAGATCCTTTGTCTCAAGCACAAGCCAAATTTGAGCAAAGAGGCTTGGGGGAGTTATTTTTTCTTACTTTTGGGTTCAGTCTTTACTTAATTCTGGTCTTTTTTTTAAAATGCATTTGCACTCTCCTGCCAGAATGTGACCAAACCCATTTGCAGCAGAACTCAGGACTGATTGATTTTTCAGATGTGAGGTGTGTGTGTGATCTTTAGTAACTTCCCCTGGAATTGAGGAATTTCTCTCCACACACATAGGATTGACTTTGTTAAATCTTGCTGTATCTTCTCATGAAGATTTTCTCCCAGTCACAGTTTGTTAATTTAAAAATGCATCTCCAGGGGCAGCATTGCTGGGCCTGTTTTGGGGCTCTCCAAGCTCAGAGAGGTACAGAATGTACATAAAAATGCTCCTACACTGCAGCATTTGCTTGACTCATGCAAGGAATGTGTATTGCAGGGAAGTGTGGAGCTTTAAGTTCAGTCCCTAAAGATGTTTCTTTCTTCATTATTTCTCCCAACCTTGTCTAATATTCTGTTCCCCCCCCAGACCTATTTTCACACTTTCTAGTAGAGATTTTAGGAAAAATGTAGGGCTCTGACCTTTTGCAGTGCTTGTGTCAAGACCAGTAGCTTAAAATAAGAGAATTATGAGAGAGATTCATGAAATCTGTGAGTCCATTAAATAAACTCTTTTTTTTTACTGCTGTTTCTAGTGACTGTACAAATACTCTGCTTGCAGAAGAATTAGTTTTCACTGGCTGGCCATCCTTCTTTCTGGGATTTAATGGAGGGCACAAGATGTTTTCCTCAGCAGCAGGAGTGAAATGGCTGCTGTGGCCCATGGCAGATCCTAAAGTGACTGTCAGATCAGCAGTGGTTGTGCTGAGATGGGATGCTGGTTATTAACATTGCTGGCAAATAAAGAATTTCAACCCATTTCACACAACTTTTTTCATCTTTCTCTGCCAGTGTGGTTTTAAAGTTGAGCCCCAGCTCTCTGGGTTGTTTTTTTTTTTGTTGTTAAATGCCCCATTTAGTTTTTGAAAATGTGCCTGTGTATTTCTTGGAGTCTGTGGTGAGGTTTCCTCCCTGTTTCCCATTAGAGATGGCACCATCACTGGATTTGCTTTCCCACATAGCCAGAGCCTGCATGGAACTCACTCTGCAGCTCTTATATTTAGCTCCTCTCAAGGAGATGTTGATATTTCTTTAGCTGGGATTTCTTCTTTATATTTTCCTCGAGGAATGCCACAAGCCCTGAAGATTTTTCTATAAATACAATACTGTGAATTAAATCATCAGTGGAAGCATTTGTTCAAGATTCTTTGAAGTTCACACAAAAGCTCTGAGTAACATTTGTTTTCTGAGAATTGGGGTATTAATATACTTTGTATTCAAGGGTTTTTCTTCCACTAAAAGGAACAGCTTTATTCTGTTTTTTTGTGATAACTGCTGCCTTGATGAGCTGCCTGAGCTGACACTGCACTGGCAGTTTGTGGGCCAGGTTTGCATGTTCTGTGCAGGACACACTACCAGTATCTGTTTGCCTCCACATGAGAGCCCTCCAGCAGTACTTACACCAGTCTGTCTGTTCAAAAGGAAATAAAGAGTACAACAGCCAGGCAAATTTACAAGGAAACTTTGGGGGACTTACAGCCAAATTACTGTCTTACAACACTAACACTTCCAAAAAACTCAACGTGGCTTGTTAAGTAGAAGCAGCCCCAGCTTGTGTTTACACTGAAATGTTGTGGTCTCTGTCCCATGTGCATTGGCCCTTTGTTCTGCATCCTATACTGGAAAAATCTAAAGGGGAGGTGGAGCCACCAAGTCAGAGAGTCAGAGCTGAAGGAGAAAGACATTTTTCATGTGGTCCAAGTGCTTGGGATTCTGAGACTGAGCCATAATTACAACCATTAACTTTTACTACAGCTGTGGCTCATCCCCCTGAGGGCTGCTGGGGGAACCAGCTGGAGGCAGAGAGCTGCATTCTCCTCTGCTGGGCTGGGGCACAAAGGCAGGACCCTCATTCCAGGGGCTCTGGGGGTGCAGTGAGAGAAATGCAGGGGAAAGGAGCAAAACCTGTGTGTGTGGAGCTGCTGCCAGAGGCAGGGGGAGTTGTCAGGCTGGGAGAGCAAGGGGAGCTGCAGGGCTGCTCTTCTGAGGGACACTGACTTCAGTGGAACGGCAGGAGAGGAGGGATCCTGGCAGTTGGAGGGGCTGGATCCTGGGTGTGGGCAGGCATTTCCAAAGCCAGGCACACAGTTCTGACACCTCTCAGTGATGTGCCATGGCTGAGCTCAGCCTGGCCTTGTTGTGCAGCTGGAATGGTTGCTCTGTGGGCAGTGTCAGTGCAGATTTGGGAAGCCCTTCAGAACTTACATGATTATCTGCTTGTTATTTGAGATGCTGCAAAGAAAAGCCTGTGGTGACTTCATCAGTCATTGCTTTTACAAAACCCCAGTGATTGTAGGGAGCACACATGGGGTGCACATGGTGAGCTCAGAACACATGTAGCTGTGATTTCCTACAGGAGGTGAAGTGGAGTTGATTTACATTGCAGTGGGAGACATGAGAAGTGCAAACTGATTCTCTACAGCACATTTGTTGTCATGTTCCTTCAGACAGTGTGCACCTTTCCTTACTCCTCATACTCATTTGGCTTCTTGCCACTCACTTAAAATATTTTGTCTGCATTTAATTGCTTTCTAAGGTCTTTTAAAATCAAATCTCATCAAACCTTTCCTCCTCTCCCCCTCCTCAAAAAACAGAAAGTCCAGTGCAGTTGATGGCTAAACCTGGATTAAAGTTGCTTGTTTGCTCCAGAAGATCTTGCCTTGTGTTCTGGACTATCAGACTGTGTGACTTCTGCCTAAATTGCTTCTGTATTTATTTCTCTAAATATATTGTGTGTTTTTAGTGTATTTTTAGTCAGTCTTGTCAGGTGTTCAATCAGATAAACAAAAGAGAGATTGTAGTAACTGTAACTATCATACTTTTGATCTCTAAGTGTCAAAACTAAAGCTTTTTGTGCCTTTTCAGGTTTGACTTTGTAAGGGGGTGTGATTAGATGTTGTAATCTGAAAAGTCACTGTGTTTTATGTTGGGTTTTTTGTTTGCTTTGGGGTGTTTTCTAAACAAAACCAGCTGGAAGACAGAAAAATAAGTAGTTCCACTTGCTTTGGATCTCAGGACCCCGCTGAAATGCCAAGACTAACAGTATTTTAAGCTTACAAATAAGAGATGAGTAAACTAAGGCCAGGGTTGTGTCATTATTTACTGTGTTTGGAAGGTTATTTGCATGTCTGCTTGGTGCATTAGGTTGTCATTCCTCCAGGGAGATACTTCACTGATGTAGTAAAAACCTGTTATCTGAATCAGCCTTCCCAAAGATTGATAGTTTCTGTTTTGGTCTTTTTTCTCCTGTTTTTTTAGGTGCAAAGAAATCTGTAACTTACAGTATGAAGAAATTATATAAAATGACAAGGGGATGGTTAAGGAAGACATCTTGAGTCTTTACATACTGTGTATGGGTAAATAAATGGTACTTTTTCTCTACATATTTTGCAGATGTGACTTGAGAACATTATGGTTCATTTAAAAAGTCTGTTCTAATGATTTACCTGCCCAGTTTTACTGATGAAATAGCAACTTTTTTTTTTAATGGGAGGTTTGTTGCTGGTAGGCAAAGGAATTCCACTCTGTAAATATATAAATACTGCAATGGATTTTCCTGTGCACTGGAGTTTGGAGTAAAAGAAAAGCACTTCCAAGTTGGGAATATTATGAACAAAAGCACATCTTGTTTGATTCTTTGATTTCCCCCCTCTCCCCTCTGAAAATCCTGTCCCCACAGAAGAAACTTGTGCTCCCTTTAAATGCTCAACTAAAGGAAGGTAGAGTTTCACATATCAGGCTACTTAAATAATGGCATTAAAAAATGGGCATTTCTGGCAGTGCTCATGTGTGGGGCAAGAAATTTGGAGGGTCTTTTGTAAATAGAGTGTTTTTCACACTGACTCAGGTGACTTTGCTTATTTGGGAATTTTTTATTAATAAAATAAATTGAGTCAAAACTTATTTGTGAGAATGATGAAAATAATTTAATATAAAAAATGGGAATAAAATGTATCTTTCCTGATTTGCATGTATTTTTATTTCTGGTGTATTATGTGATCACTGGGGCCATTTCTCAAGCTACATCTTGATTTAGTGATCTCACTTCAAAAAAAAATAAATTACTGGAATGCAGTTGTCTGCTAATTGTTTCCAGGGACCAGTTCAAAGCATAAATTTAAGAAAGACAACAGGAAATATATTACTGTATGTAATACAACTCAGGCTTACTTTAAGCACAGGGAAACTTTTATGTATTAATTCTTTTAAAGTATTTGAGTTTGAAACTGAGTCAGGAAATAAATGTGTCCCTTTTTAAAAATTATTTTCTTGAAAAATACCATTACAGTGAAATAGTAAAGAAATGACTGTGATACTTTCTAAGGCAGATCCCTAAAGCTTTGCATTGTCCCTTGATAGAGCCAGAATGTGGGAGCCAGATCCCCTCCAATGGCCCTTTGCTGGAGTTTGGAGGCTGATTAACCTTTCTCTGGTGGCAGAATGTCTCTATGTGTGGTAGGAACATTCTCTGCCCCAATTTGAAAAGTTCACATTATAAGAAATTGAAGCAGGGGATTTAAGACACTGCTTCAATAAACTTAACTTGGGTTTTGACTGGATCTGCTTTGTTTACCTCCTTTCTGGATAATCCAGAAGTCTTTTTATACCTCATACACCCCATTCACCTTAAAACTGCCCTCCTGTGTAGTGAGAGCCCATTTTGAACATTTCAGCATCAGCTGCAGTAAAAGAAACCTGAAATGAGATGTTGACTTGCTTAGGTGAGCTCAGAGAGAAGTTCTTAAGACAGAAAACTCTGATCCCAGTGGTGCAAACAGACAAAGCTTTTGGACAGATGAAGAGCCTGAGGAAAGATTCAGGATGGAGCCACTGACCTTCTGATTGAAATAGTTACAGGTAAGAAGTGAGAGCTGCCTGCTTTGGTCACCTTTGTGCCCACAGGGAGTTCCCTGCAGTCATTTGGTGTTAGGGAATGTTTAGTAGGGTCCAGGGAGAGGGGAAGGAAATCCTCATCTGTGAAAGCCTTAATATTTGGAAACTCAAATTGACAGCACATCAGTTATCCTTGTAGGAAATGGGACAGCTTCAAACATCCCCCTCTGCATGAATGGCTGGCAAAAGGATTTAATTATTTATTGTCATATAACTGAACTTTAATGTTCTGCCTTTCTTTTGTAGTTGTAGTTCTGTTCTTTGAAGGCTGTGTGGGAAGGGGTCTGAGAGAGCCACTGGTGAGGATTTGTCCTTGACAAACTCAGCAAGAATTGTATTGTGTTTTTCAGAGTGAATTCTGTTCCTGTAGTCAACTTCTGGAAGATGTTTTTGTGCTTACAGTATTCAGAGTTGGGTTTATGTTTTTAAGAGGTGCCAGTTGCTGCACAGTGGATTCCATGTGCTGAATACATTACCAGATAATTAAGGCTAACAACTCAAATGTTATTCCAAATTTTGCCTCATTTAGTTCCTCTTTGTGTCCGTAAGTGAGGATGGAACTACTGCATTTCTGTGATTCCCACAATTCCCCCAAGCCTTTGCTAGGTATGGCATGGAATTGGACAAGCTGACAGGAAACAAAAGGACATCTGTGCTGCACAGATGGAGCTACAAGTTTTCCATAGGATAAGAAATGTGACCAAATTAAAAAAAA
>VYZS01008624.1:0-11283 GCA_013400695.1 Neodrepanis coruscans | reverse complement strand
CTATTAATTTTTGCAGGCTAAGGCATTGAGTAGTGGAGAACGTGTGGTTAAAATTTAGATACTCGGGCGTTTGAATTCTCATTTAGTTGCTCCTTCAGGTTTGCTTTATTTCCTGAAGATCCCATCTTCCAAGAAACGCTAGAGGCCTTCAGGAGAAGGGGAGGAGTGCTGGCTTAGTTCATTAGTGGGGCTGGACAAAAATGGCCATATGAGGTAGGGCAAGATGTGAAGCCAGATTCCTGCTGGCTGTGGTCAACAATAAATCTTGGAAGTCAGAGACAATGCATGAATATATGGAGACAGTACAAGAATACATGCCTTTATTTCCAGTGTGTCCTTCCCCAGTCTCCAGTGACCTCAAAGCAGATGTTGGTGCTTTTGCATTTACACTGAAACACGAAGAATTTAAAACATGTGCTTCATTATCTGCTTTATGCGAGTTTTCTTTCTTTCAGAGGGAAGATAAATGGTAGCTGTTGTGTAGACTTGCATTACTTTGATTGTGATCTATACCTGCGTTTGTAGGATCAAATAACCTTGTAGAGAAATCTTGTTAGCACCCAAATGCCTTTTTGTCTGTAGTTTATGTTCTCTGGCTGCCTTACTGCATTTCCCACTCATTTCCATAAGCATCTGTATGATTCACCTTTGAGGTATTTTTTTTTAAATTACGTGGATTGCTGGTGTACAGGTGGATTTTAAATGTATCACTTCAGTGTTTTAGTGTTCAATTTTAGTGCTTTTTTCCTTGTTCCTGTCCAAAAGGTGACTTGGAAAAAGTCTTCAGCAGTGGTGCTCAGCACACATTTGATGCTGGTGGAGCCAAGGGCAGCTGCTGTCACCCAGTGTCCTCCCAGCAAAGGGACGTAATTAATGACCACATTCACTAAGGTGGCCACAGTGTCCTGCCAGTGTTACACAGTCATGCTAATAAATCTCTGGCAACAATATTATAACACCAGGATGAAATGTTTTTTTCACACTGGTGAAAGAAATCATGACGCTGAGAGTGTCAACTGAATAGTTGTTGTGGTTCGTTCCTAAAGGGGAAATTCTGCACCCTGTATCTGGAAAAGATACTTTCTCAGAACTTACAAACTGACAGGCACAAGTTCTTGACTTTGTCGTTGCTGATTGCTCAGAACAGATCTTTTTACCTTCTGCTCATTTCTTGAAACCCAACGTACATGCAGCAAATAAATTTTCCAAGGCAAATGTTTGGCATCTTGAGTCTCTGGATTTCTTTTTAGAGCAAGTAGTTTCTATACCTAAAATTTTGGTGGTGTAATTTCTTGTGTAGATGAAGAACTTCGTGTTCATTTGACTGTATTTTTGCAGAGAAATAAGATGTAAGAAGGTGAAGGATGCACTGAGTCTTCTGCTGAGAGCAGCCAACCTTTTGTGAGTGGTTCTGTTTGACTGTAGATTAAAGAAGAGGTTTGTGCTGCTAATCCTGTGAATAATTTACTTTGTGGAGAGGAAGGAAGAAATGCAGTGGTGATGCAGGGAGAAAAGAATGGCTGGGGGGCAGGCAGGTAAATCCTAAGCACAGAGGAAAACTGAAAATGGCATGAGGGTGGGAAGGTAGAATAGGCAGGGCTTGTGCAGTCTGAAACCGTGGCACAGACTGGAAGAAGATACTGTAGAGATTGTGGTTGCAGCATATGATAAGTGAATGTGGAATAAGTGAATTTGAGATACTGACATAAAGGAGGGAGGGGATTGCATGCCAAAGCTGTGTGAGAGGATGGTGAATCTGATCTTGTTTTGAGGCAAGAGATGTACTTTGGTGCTGTAGGAAAGGCGGGGAAGTTAGAGGAAGAATAGGATAGAAGGGGAGTGGAAATTTTAGGCAGTCTGCAGATACTCTGAATTTGCCCTGAGGTTGTGTTTCGTGTAAGTATAGAAAACTGAGAGGCTTACACACACAGAATATGTAGGGGGTGAGGGAGTAGAAACAAAATATGCTTTTTTAGGTGTGATGAGGTGAGTTCATAGAAGCTTTGATCTGGTAATGCACTCTGAAGATCAACCTAAAGCAGGCAAGCACAGTCTCTTGGTCCTGGAGTCTGCAGCTGAACAGCCTTTTTGGTTTTGGTGCAGTGGAAAATGAGCAACAACACGGAATTGAGAATATTGATTGTTTTTCCCTTGTAGCTTTCAGAACTGATAAACATGTAAGTGTTGCACCTGCCAGAAAGGAAATTGTGCCAGTGAGAAGACTAGAGGTGCAGAGGCAGAAATACCAAGAGATAAGCAGGTGGAATGGGTGAGAGGGTTGTTTTGAGGCTTTGAAGGTGGAAAATCTCCACCCTCCTCTTTGCGGGCAAAGTGGAGGTGCCTTGGAGGTGGATACACGGGATGGAGTGGGATTGCCTTGGCACTGATCAGGGTGGCAGTGCCTCCGAGAGGGGAGGATGAGCTGTGGGCCTTGGGATGGAAGGACAGAAAGCTTTACCTTGGTGAGAGAGACTGAGGGCCTGCACAGATCTCAGTGCTGGAGAAACTGAGGAGCAGAACTGGGGGGAGCAGGGGGAGAACGGTGGGTCTGTGTGTTAGACAAGGGAGTACAGGGAGTCGGGGTGTGCAGTGGTGTGGAGTGAGTGAATGTGAGATCTGGCCTCGGAGAATCATCGTCATGGGACTTGGAGTGCTAACAACTGCATTTGCCTAATTCCAGTTGAATTACTGTGATGATGATAAGGGGTATTAACACTGAGGAGGAAATTTTGAGAAGATTTGTCACCTGGGGTTGCAAATAATTATAAGAACTGATCCTTTGCTTGCTCAGTGATTACCAGATGGGAGAGCCTGGTTGTGGGGCACCTTTCTTTCCTAAGTGATAGGAAAGGTAGGAAGATGTTAAACTTGCATATAGCCAAGGCGGATGATGTGTTTAAAGCTCTTCAAAATGGTTATATTTTCTTCCTCGAGAAAGTCTTCATTTAAAGGCTTCTCTGATCTTTTAATTAATTGCAAAGACCTTGAAGTTGCAGAGTCATAACCAGGCCTTGCAGCTTGTGATTCCATTAAATGAGTGGAGCTCAGTGAACCCTTCTGAGGTGATGCTCTGGCATGCAGAGGACCTGAAAGAACCTCTTGCCATATGCATGATTTGTCCTCCAGATACAAGGCTTAGGCTGTTTAAATTGAGCTTAAATTTCACCTGTCAAGTACGTTCTGATAGTGGAACTGGAAGTTGTGCAATATTTTTGTTTTAAAACACCGTGTGGATCTGACAAAAGTGATTGCTGCTCCGGGTTGTGGCTGTGCTGATTCAGTTAGTCATTGAACTGATACTCTGCTCTAGCAGTTCAGAGTTGGAATTGTTTTCATAACAGTGCAAAGCTCAGCTCAGCCACTCCCCACCTCATGAGGCAGCCCCTGCCCAGAGTTTTTTGCTTTGGTCCACAGACTTGCTCTAAGGTGTGATCCAGTTGCATGACCTCTCAATTCTGCTTTTCCTGCTGTGTCTGTCTATAGAGTTGCTGTTTTCCTTCCATGATCCCTTTGCTGGTAAGATGACCTCAGTGTACAAGCAGTTGCAAAATGAAACTGGTGTCTTTAACTTGCAGATGGGGATTCCCCATATGAGTAGGAAAGTTAAATATGGTGCTGCAGCTTGTGTTTTACTGTTATTTTGTTTCTCCCTCCCGCTGTCCAGTTCTTTTTCCCGCTGTCTTAGAAGGATAAATTAGATTACATTTCAGGGGAACATTTCTCACTGATTCTTCAATGACTGTTGCACTGTGTTGCATGACACCTCTGGGTTTTTAGCTTTTGAGAAGTTGCACTTTTCAGTCCTGTTAAATTTGGTTTTGTTAAATTTGGTTTGCATCCGGTTGAGCTTGGTTCTTCTTTTCCCTTCTTTAGGACTGGGTTAGCATGGATCTTGCTTCTTTTGTTGTCTCTTTTTTCTTCTGCTAAATGTTTCCTCCTTCTGTTAACTTCCATTTCCTTTGCTTTTTTTTTTCTCTTGTGCTGCGTGGTTTGACTCACTTCCCCCTCCCCTCTGCCGAACTCCTTAAATTCAGCAGTTGTTTTCCTGCTTGTGAGGCCTCTTGATCGCTCTCTTGGAGTTCTTTAATATCTTTCTGTTCAGGTGCCCCACTAAGCAGCAATATCTGTCAAATGTTTAGGGTTTCAAGTGTGGTATTCAAGAGAAAGAGGGACTTTCTTTGGGTGTTAGAGATGTGCATGCAATTTAGTTTTCAGAGCTGGTAGTGACATTAACTGTAAGTGTCCAATCTTGAGATAAATTTGGAGCACTGTATCTTTCTCCTGGCAGACCCTGATCCTTTTTCAAAGAGAACCTGAACCTTGCTAAGCAGAACAAAACCTTTCACTTTCTAAACTGGAGAACAAAATCCCTCCTATACCCCAGAATCCATCTTTGTGTGTTATTTACACAGCAGAAACTTACTCTGGTTTTAGGATATGAAATAATTTTTCTCAGTTGATGCAAGATCAGGAGTCTGAAACATCTGATCTGAAACCTCTTGTGGAGGCCTTGTTTGCAGCTGTCACATTCTCTGTTACTGATTTCTGATGCAACTCCCCAGTGCTTGAGCTTGGACTTGTCTGGATCAGTTCTGTAGCTCTCCTTAGAGTGCAAAGCTTGGAGGAATTGGAAACTGTAAAGATGTGATTTCAGTTTCTGGGAAGTGTTTTTATTTTGTCTTCTCTTCCATTCACTGAAGATCTTGGGGAAATGCTCTCACCTGATAAGAGTATTTCCTTAGTCATATCTGGGATTTTAAACTTAAATTACTGAAAGGAGTGTCAGCCAGATATTACTGGTTATTGGAATGTGAAAGCTGTCATTTTTGTTTTTTTTTCATGTTCATTAAGTCAGGAAATCTCCTCTCCAGTGTACCTTGCAGGACCTAATGGAAGTGCAGGTGTCAGAGCCATTAACAGTGGTGTTAAATGTACTCCATATATCTGCACAACCCGTTAAACATGACTTGTGGAGGTTTTATTTTTATGGGTATCTGTTTAAAGTGAGGAGAGTGCTGCTGGAAGGGATGGTGACTGATGTTCTTGTACTCAGCTCCTTACCCCCCTTCCTTTCAGTGACTCTGCTGGTGGTGTTATCCATATTGATGGTGTCCCTGAGCAGTAGTCTGTAAATATTTTGCTTCATGTGCAGTGACAGCCCTTAAATCAAACAGGAGAGAGAGACAGAATACTTTGAACATAATCTATGGCTGACTACTAATGTGGATTACCATCTGGAAAACTGATGCAAAGCAGCTGCAGCTTTTGGCATCTGACAGGGTTGTGCAGCTCGTCTCCTTTAGTGCTGAAATGGAATTGCCTGAGCTCCTCAAGGAGCTCCTCAACTTCAAGGTGTGAATTTTCCAGTCTGACAGTGACCACAGTCCATCCCCTACAGAACATTTCCCACTTGACTCATTCTCCACTAGATGTACCTTTTTTTAGAAAGTTTGCCATAGGGACCGAGATCTGATTAAATTTCTGAAATCAGAATGGTGGGGTCTGTGAATTTGTGTTCCTTCATTTACTACTTAGGAAGTCACTGCAAACATTATGAGTTGGTAAACAGAGAACTTTAGCCTTTAGTTCTAAATGGCTGTTTAATATATAGATACAGTATGTATCAATTTTTTTTTAATGTACTTAGCCCAACATCCAGAAAAAGTAGAAGCTTCTGGATTTGAAGAGGAAGTATGCATATAATTGTCAATTAATTCAGTTAATTGTGTGGAGTCACTATCAAGTGGAAACATTTTTTAGGTGCTTTTCATAATAGAATTCTTCCTGTTGCTCTCTCATTTTAATGCTGCTGTTGCTGCATTTCTTTCATGGGTTGGTGTGCTGCTTCTGTGACGTAAAACCCAAAGAATCTGGACTTTGTGACACTCATATTGTGAATTTGAACGAGACATGTAGAAATCTCTTAATTCCTTGGGTGTTGTGTTTTCTCTAAATCCCATGAAGCTCTGTATTTTAGGAAGTACTCACTGGTTTATTTGGTAGATTTGTATTGGGTTTGCAAGGCAAGATGTGAGTGGTGGGGGAGCCATGGAAGTGGCTTCTGTGAGAAGGTGCTGGTGATGATGGCTCTGGGATTATGTATTTAACAAGTGGGGAAAAAGTTAGTTGACAGGAGCAATTGCAACCAGAGAGAAGAGTGAGAATATGTGAGAGAAACAGCCATGTAGACACCCCGGTCAGTGAAGGAGGGGCAGGAGGTGCTCCAGGTGCTGGAGCCGAGATCCCTCTTCAGCCCATGGTGAGGCAGCTGTGCCCCTGCGGGTCCACAGGGGGCAGAGATCCACCTGCAGCCCCTGGAGGGTGGTGGATGCCCAAAGGATGCTGTCACCCCATGGGAAGCCCATGCTGGAGCAGGCTCCTGGCAGGACCTATGGAGGGAGGAGCCCACACTGGAGCAGGTTTTCCTGGAGGACTTGTGACCCCTTGGGGCACCCACAGTGGATCAGTCTGTTCCTGAAGGAATGAACATTGTGGGATGGACCCACACCGGGTCAGTTTGCCAAGAACTATGGCCCGTGTGAAGGGCTCACATTGGAGAAGTCTGTGGAGAACTTTCCAGTTTTCCACACTGGAGCAAGGGAAGGGTGAGAGGAGGAGGAAGGAGTGACAGAGGCAATGTGAAATGAACTGAGCATGACCCCCATTCCCCATCTCCCTGTGTCACCGAGGGAGAGGAAGCAGAGAAAACTGGGAGTGAACTTAAGTCTGGGAAGAAGGGAGGGCTGGGTGGAAGATGGTTTTTACATATAATTTTTTTTCTCATTACCCTACTCTACTTTTGATTGGTAATAAATTAATTGTTTTCCCCAGGTTGAGTCTGTTTTGCCCATGAGGGTGACTGGTATTTTCTGTGATCTCCATCCTTACTGGTATTATGTATAAGCCTTTTATTATATTTTCTATTAACTAACTGCTAACTGAGAGCATGGAAAGCTTGGCACAACATCTCTCTACCTTGTACTGCTCTGTGATCCTGTTGCTTTACAAATGAAATGGAGACCAGTAGCAGCTCCTACTGGTAAACATCAAAAACGTTGTACAAGAGCATTCCAGCTTTTCATAACTTCAAGAGAACAAGTTTTTCTTGTTTTCCCTTGCCAACCTCTCTTACTGGTTGTTTATTTCTTGACATGGAGGTTGTAAATTACTTAATGTTGGAGGTATTTGTTTTAAAGCAGGATTTTTGTGAATAATTTTCTTATTTATTGGTTGAGAAGGTGATATTTGGACTGAAATGATGTGTAGCTGGAGGGAGTGGCTACCTTGCCTTAGAGGAGACACTGGTCTGTGGTATTTGGGAAGGTCTCAAAAGCTCTGGGCCTGTATTGAACTGCATCAGCTTTATTGGGCAGCATCGTGTGGTGGCAGCTATTCCTGTGGAAACTGATCCTGGAGAATTGTCCTTGCCCGTCGTTGTGAGGTGTCTGTACCATAGGTGTGTTTTAATCATATTTATTGCTTATAGTGACGATTGGATACTTCTAAATTTACTGACTTTGCAAAGCCAGCATTGCTCAGCTGCAGTAGATTTTGTGTTAAGCTCAGCCATAAAGTAGATTGGTTTATTTTTGTCTCTGCATCCCACTGAAGTGTGTGAAATGGAGTATCTGTCCCTGAGGAGAATAATCTGTAGAATTTTGAGAGTTGTTTGTGTTGTGCAAGCTGGATAAACTAAAGATATTTGAACTGAGAATTAAGGTCAAGTGTTAATACATGGAATGACTCTCATTCTGCCACAGATTTTTTTAATGTATAAAGTTTTTCCTTTGTTTCAATATTTGTGTGGTTTTTTTCCCCTAAGAACTACTATTTATTGCTTATCTGTTCTGTGAGCTTTGAGGGAGGAAATCTGAGAATCTCTACCTTTAAATTGGGATACTCAGCTGTTCTTCACTTGCTGTACACAGGTTTTGTTACAGCACTGAGATTTCTAGAAGGGAAACAGTTAAGTTTACTGCAAACCTTCCTCGGCTGCATTTACATTCTATTTGCAATGGCTTCGGGTGTGATTTGCTGGTGGCTGTTGCTGGAGGAGGTCACAGGATGCTTCTACTGTTTCTCTTTTCTGGAGGGTTTCGCCATTGACTCTACTAATTGCTTTCTAGATGTGCAAATAAAGTAGAGACTCTTGAAAAGGTTTTGGCTTGTTCTCTGCCCTTATGTGTTGCTTCTGACAAAACCGGAAGATTCATTGGCCTGTGGAGATATTCATGAGCTGGCAGGAAAAGATTCTTTCAGTCTTTTGTCCTCTTTCAACGAGGCTCAGCATTCGTATGTGCTCCTCAATCTTTCTTCGGTTTGCAAGTGATAGCGAAAGTCAAGTGTGCCTCTTGACAGCACCGAACTGTGGAGATAAAATCTAAGCCTTCCCGTGATAATTGTAATCCTGGCTGAGTTGAGAATTCAGCACAGTTTACAAGTCAAACACGAGTTACAAGTCACACCTGGTGTTACTGCCGACTTTGAATGAGTGTTTGATTTCAGAGTGTTATAAACTCCTGTTGTGCAATTTATTTCTGATTCCTTTTTGGGGAGAAACAGGCTGGAGGGGAAGATTTATGCCTGCTTAACCTATTCCTAGAAAGGTTTGTGTTGCTTAGGAAAACTTGTTTGGTTTCCATGGTTTGCTGTACACAAATCTGCTTTGTCATCCATCCCGTTAGAAGCTGTTCTTGGACACGACTGTTTCAGTCACAACAAAGACATTCTGACTGTCTTAAGCACAACTTCCTTATTCCTTATTTTTGTGCCAGTGTAGTTTCTGTTCTCTCCCCACTGCTTATCTTGATCTGTGGGCAGATAACAGGCATATCTCAATTGCCATCTCTTCTGGGTTTTATTTATTTTCCTAGACTCTCCCTAAAATACATCCTTTGCTTCACCCTGACAACTGAGGGTGTGAGGTCTTACAAGAAGACTCCTAAAAGGAAAGATATGAATGCTGTGGAGTCGTGAGAGTATTCATTTATATGAATTTATATTAATGCTGTCAGCTCTTTCCACCTTTATTATAGTAATGTAGGTAGATTAGGGATCACTCTGTACAGCCTTCTGTAGTTGAGGGCTTTCTTTGGCTTGGTTGAGGAATATTTCTGGTTTGTTAGTAGTGAAGATACCTGCTGCTTCTATTTTATGTGGATGCTTAAGGAAGAGTAATTGGATTTCTCTTTGCTTCCACTGGGGGTTTATAATGCAAGTACCATGAATAAAACATCAGGGTTGTCTCAGCTGTATTACTGAGAGCATTCTGAAGCACAACATCAGGTAGAAGCTTGAAGTCAGATTTCCTCTTTCCCCGTGGAGGTTAAAAAGCTCAGTAAACCCTTGGAGCAGGTACTGGCTTCAGGCCAAGAAACCAGGCCCGAAGTGCATCTGAGCCTGGTAAAATCTGACTTCTCTGAAGGCTTGGCCTCGTAAGTGAATCTAAACTGGCTTGAGAAGATTAGTTCTTGAAATTATGAATTCCTCTGAGCCCAGTGTTTTGCATGCAGAAAGGATGCCTAAAGGCACCGTTTTTGTGTGTCAGGGATTTTAAAACCTGGAGTGACTTGACAAGAGATAAATGAATAATGAAACTGCTCAGGTAAGCTGCTGCTGATGGTGGGTAAGCAGGGGAAGCACCAGTTAATTACACTGGCTGTGCAAAACCAGCACATTTCACGTGTTTTATTAATTACATCTGACTGCTGTTAATGCATTGGTGTAGCCTGAGAACAAAGGTTGAAAGATTTTCAGCTGACAAATGAAAGTCATCGTTCCAAGCTACTTGCAAAAGCCTTTAAGCTCAGAGTATGTGAAGATATTACAAGGTTTCCAGTGTAGATGTGCACCCAGGAAAATGCAAACTGTGCTCTTTTTTCCCCCCCAATTCTTACGTAATGCATGTAATTTGAATTTCAAGGAGTGAGCTGACTGTAGATGCAAAACAAGAGCAGAAGGTGTAGGAATAAGCAAAAATGGTGAACTGTTTGCAGTGAACTTGCTGTCCTGTTGCCTACAGTTATAACATAACAGAAACAAAACTTGTCTCAGTTAAAGAGGCTTATATTGGATTATGCAACAGATAAATATTAGCTTTTCATATTATAAGAACTAGGATTTCCTTGTCACTCCTTTTATGCTCTTACTAGAGCTTACATAAGAATGATGTGAAACATGTATGTGACAGTTAGTTTTCTATTCCTACTTAATTGTGAAATATTTACATTTCAGCTCAAATCAAAGACAAAGTTAAAGAAAGGGAAAAGAAGCAAAAAGAGAAGAAGAAGCATAAAATAATGAATGAAATCAAGAAAGAAAATGGAGAGATCAAATTATTGCAGAAAGGTAGGTTCAAGCTATGCAGTTTTTTTTTTCATTGTAGTGCTTAAAATATTTGTGATGAGATATTGCATTTTATTACCATGTTTTTATTTACTTTATGCCATTCTCTCTGTTTAGTTGGTGTGAGGGTTGCAGATTAAAACCTAACTATAGATGTTATGTTTTTTGTCAACTGTGTTGGGTGCTGGAGATTAAATATAAACCTCAGCACGGTGTTGCATCTATGGTAGGAGTAGGAAAGACCAAGCCCTTAAAGGAATGATACTGGTGATACCTTCTTTTGTGACTGCAGAGAAGGTGTAGGTTATTTCATATATTGTGGAGAAGAAAGATGAATGCATGTTACTTTTTATGTCTAACATTTACACAATTCTGTAAAATTACTGAGTAGTTACAATTCAGGAACTCTGTCAAACACTAAAATGTTACGTGCAACATGTCTTAATTTTGTCTAATTTCTTCAGTTTTGCTTTCTGTAAAGGGATGTAGTTAAGATCATGTTCTCACATGGCTTGTACATCCGCTGAATGATTCAACAGTGCAGTAGTTGAGGTTGGAAGGGCCCTAGTCCAGCACTGCTCCAAGTAGGCTCTACTGGAGCAGGTTGCCCAGGATTGTCAGACTGTGCATCTCTGAGTGGAGGCAGCACAGTCTCTCTGGACAGCCAGAGTCGGCGTTGATAGAAGGAAGATTTTTTTATGGCAGTGGTGGAGAGAGACTGGCACAGGTTGCCCACAGAGGTGGTAGATGTCCCATCCTTGGAAATGCTCAAGGTCAGGTTGGATGGGGCTTTGGACATCATGATCTAGTTGAAGATGTCTCTGCTCATTGCAGGATGGTTGGACTGGAAGGGCTTTAAAGGTCTGTTCCAACAGAAACTATTCTGAGTCTGTTGTATGATCTTTCCTATGAGGAAAGGCAGAGGAGCTGGGACTGAGC
>VYZS01008620.1:18006-41005 GCA_013400695.1 Neodrepanis coruscans | reverse complement strand
GTTAGGAAATTTTCTTTCCTTTTTTTTTTTTTAACTCTCTACAGCTGTCTAGGGCACTGGTCTTCATTTCCCCACCGCTCCAGTCAGATCCTCAGCTGGACAACGGGCTATGAGTTCGAGGTGTACAGTCCATTCCTTTCAAATATTTATGTTTTAGCCTTTGAAAGTATTTGTAAAATGTCTCTTCTGTCTTCTAACATTTTACTTTATGAAAATTAACTGAAGACCAAACCCTCTAATAACCAATACTTAAACACTGACAAATTTCAGTGGTTACAAAGGTAACACAAATGTAGCACATTTCTACATGAGTAGAAAACTAACCCATGATACGGATCATTTTCAGTTTTTTACAAAGTTTAATTTCCTCAAATAAAACATTCACCCTTTTAACTTGAGGTACTTGAACAAAGGCTTTAAAAATGCACCACAGTTCCGTCATTATTTGAGTATTTAACCCATAAACACAAGCAATGGTTGGCAATGAGAATAAAATGAAAAACAGTAACCACACACTATACAAAATATAAATTAAAATTAGCTGTCTGGGAAATGCACAGAAGTCAGAGAAGACTAGAAGCTTCATGCTTCCTCATTTATCCTTTAATGGAAAAAATTGATGTTAGCTGAAAAAGTATTGATTTTCTGTGCTGCAACCTGTGGGAAACTAAAGAATTGAAAGTCATTTTTACAGCACGCTGAGATTGTTTAAAAAAAAAATTCAGACAGGTCTGCCTGAATTACTTTCTGGATCTCACAATACATGTAGATACTTATTTCTGCTCAGACTTGTCCTTCTAAACGAGAAACTTACATTTGGAAGTTGCACCATTGTGTTTAAATCTGCTTCAGAATGGTTGAAATGTATAAGCCACCCTGACAGAACAATCAACCTAAAGTACAAAAATATTTCACTTGCTTCCATTAAGAAATGGCACCTTACAGTGCTACTAAGCATAAAAGCTGGTAGGAAAATAACTGGGATGCTTACTCTGTCAATATCCAGGCATTTTTTCTCAATGGTTTTCTTCCTTTTATACTCCCCAGCCCCTGACTGTAGCCCCGAAAGGATCTCCCGAGATGGCTAAGGAGAGGCACGGAAGAGTGCATCAGCCAGGATGCAGGAGGAGCAGCTAGAGGGAAGAGGCATGGAGCATCAGCAGCCTGGGCAAGGGGACATGCCTGTGTCCTCAAAAGGATGAGTGAGCCTGGGGCACAGGACTGAAATTCAGAGTGGTGAATTAATGGGTAAGATGTGATCTGTGGAGGAGAGGCAGAATAATAGGGAGGGCAAGAGCTGAGGAAGCATGTCTCAGTGCTGAAAAGACAGAAATAACGAACATACCCCTGGTGCATTTGGCTTAAAAAAAATACTTTCAAAATTACTTTGTAACCACTTCATTTCTTTATAAGAAACTAAACTGAATCTACTAACAGATTCAGACAATGTTGGTGATTTTCTTAGTGTTACATCACAGAGCTATGACACATTTCTCATGGAAAACTACCCAAGAATAAGCCAAGAAAGCAGAACGGCATGTTCCTCAAGGTATCTGCAGCCTAGGAGCAGTTTGTTTCCATCAGTTTTCAATATGGGAACGTTGTCATAAATGTGGAAGGTGCTATGCCCTCCACAAGCACATTCTATGTTTCTCAGCACTGAGCACAGTGTCCACAACCAGACAAAACAGGAGAACAGAAGGAGAACAGATAGAGAGCTTACTATTGACCCATTCAGTGATAACAATAAAGAAAAAACTTCTTTGTTATGAGATATTGCCCTTTTTCTAGAGAGAGCTATGAGCCTAATTTAAATCAATCACAGCTTAAGTAGTTCTAGTTTACTGTACTTAAAATCCCTACAACTGATACAAGCTATCATACTTCTGTTGCCCTCAAGGGAAATTCACCGTGTTTCTCAAGTCCTTACTGCTAGTATCTACCTATTTTTCACAAGCATTATTCCTTACTGAAACCTCTTAAATTATTTTTACTGACTTACTACAAAAACATATGTGAAAAAGAATGAAGAAAATGTAGAAGATACAAAAGTCAATGTATTTAACTTTACAGAAAACGCTGTGCAACTTTAAAATAATTCAAATAGTAAACAGCATACAGAATAGTAAAGTGATACAGCACAGATTTATGACTGACATTTGATAGCTTTATGCAAAATGACTGAGTTAATATGCTCACAAAGTTAAGATGAAAGCATAAAAATTCACAAATATTCTAAAGAATATTGAGGGGGAAATCTAATAATGAATATATCAGAAGGTAATTATACCAGAAATACCATAAGGTGGCAGGAGATAATAATATCACCACATACTTGCACCATGAGCTGGTAGCCAACAGCCAGTACAGCTCTGGAGTGGGCAGGCAGCAGGTATTAGAACTGGAGGCAATAATCCTTTCCTCCCCATGCACAGCCCTCATACAGTGCGTTAACAGTTTAAGTAACACCTCAACTACTGGAACATGCACTCATCATAGAGGACAAGCATCTATTTGGATCTATAAAGGTCATAGAGTTAGGAGAAAATTGAGGCACGCAGGGAGGCACAAAAGATCAGGAGAACTATGAGCCACAATCCATTACACAGCCTCTGCAGAACTAGTCTGGGCATTTCCATTGGGAAACCTAAAATCTGAGGGCATTAAGAAAAAAATCATAGCTTTAGGAAAAGCCAAGTGATCACAGAAGGGCTGTTTTACCCAAACTCACCCATTGTATATTCATGTTATATTGTTTTGGCCAAAACACTATGAAAAACCAAAGAAATTTATTAATAGGAATTTATGAATTTTAAAGGCACAGAATCTGACACTCTCTCCCTAATATAGGTAATAAAATTTCAATTCATAACATGCTTCCTCTTCTTCAGGCAGATGGACACACACAGAAGCCATCACACACAGAAAGGGGAGGAGGAGGAGGTATGAATCCAAGCTGCCACGGTCATTGCTGTATTTCAGAGCAACCAACTACTCTATAGATCCAACCACAACCTTTGCATCATCAGAAATGGAAGTTAAAAAGCATATCACAGATTACTTCTGAAGCTGCTTCTATCCCTTAAACTCACAGACATCCCACAACCATGTGGAACTATTAAAGAGACCTGTAAGGGTCTCAGGATTGGTCAGTTGGGCTAATTCTAACCCTCATCCCTGACTCGGCTTGAGGCCTGCTCTGTGAATCCTCAATCTACATCAAAAGAACCATAATTGTATTAATTAAAGACAGAAGCGACTCTAATTATTCACTGAAAGGTCTGTCACACAACGGTATTTATGGTGACTGGGCAGGAGACAGAGTGTGCAGCTATTAAAGAAAATATCTTGTGTTTTTTGACTATTATTTTGCATTGCAAATAATAATTGCATTGCATTGCACATCACTAAATTGCATACTGCAAAGTGACAATGGGTTTTATATGTAGTCTACACTACCAGTCATCAAGAGAAGCAAGAAAAGCCTGCTCAGTGGAACACCATATAATTTACATTCAGCTTCCCACAGCATATTTGTACACCCACACAAATAAAGGAGAGTTACAGAACTGTTTTTTTTTTCTTTCAGTCAAAGAATGCATTCTTTTTGGCCATTATTATGTCAGATGACAACATTAAACTATGTAGCAACTAAAAAAGACCTGACCATAGTTTCTAGAAGTTACACACAGAACACAGCTCTCAGGTACAGGTGAACTTAGAAAGACAACTTGAATTCAGCTGATGCGAAGAGGAGAAAAAGGACATGGATTTTATGCACTCTTCAACCATTATAAAGAAAGATACAGAATTTGTACGGCTACAGAGCTAAGCTTCCAGTAGCAGAGGCACACCGACACTTTACACCCAGACTCATCCTCTTACTACCCTAGAGCTCCATTTATATCATTCCCATCTTTCTGTTTTTTTGCAAACATCTTATGAAGTCTGTTTTCCAGAAACAGATTAAAACCAAGAAACACAGACTTTACATAGGAAAGAGAAATAATTACTTACCAGAGGGATGCATATGTCATGCTCACATTGGGGTCAGAGGGACCTAAAGATGACTTAACACCAACTGCCAGTTTCAGACCTCAGCAAGCTGTTTTTTGTTGAAGCTTCTTCCTTTTAACTAAGTATCATTTCCACCATCCACTGCCACCTTTTCACACAGCTGACCCACTCCCCTCTGAAAGAAATATTTGTCACTAAACTAACCATTCCAGCTCCCCATTTTCAAGCTGAAAGTCCCTTTATCTGTTGCCATTTCTGTAGTTCTGCACCAGTGATTCTGCCTTTCCATCTTCCCTAAATCTATCCTTACCGGGTGACAACATGACTAACTGGCACCCTAAATATAAAGGTATAAAAGAAAATAAATTGTACTCCACCATTTTCCTAGAAGTTTTTCGAGTCTAGAACCTAAATTAATTGAAGAAACTTTTATCGTGTTGCCAAACCTCAAAAATCATAATCTAAGAAGATCAGCCACAGTGTATTTGGATTTATTTCCCTTCCACTTCTCTAATCACAGTGCCATTTCTTTTCAGACAAGGCTGAATTTTATTTTCAAAAGCAGAAGAGAAGAAACAGTTAAAAGCTGTTTTTCTGAACAAGACCAAAAGGATGCCAGGCATCCCTGAGTAGGTCAGGCATAAAAATCTTAGAGTAGGAGTGGGGCCAAGATCCCATCTGTAGATGCAGTTTGACCACACACAGAACAAAGACGGTAAAGGCAGAGGTGTAACGGGAAGAATCATCAGCCCAGAACCATTCCTGTAGGATGTTCAAAGAAACTTCTCCTGACCCAAATCCCAAGTAACATCACCTTATTTGCATTAGGTTTGTCACAGGGGAAGAAAATGGTGGGGTGGCTGCAAGAATAGACACCATTGTATCACATAATCTAGTCTTTTTTTCAGAAAGTATGAGTGCAACGTTTCTATTCCAGCTTGTTTATTTCAGGGTATACACAAATCAAGGTCCAGGTGACACTGACACCAGAGACCCTGAGGGACAGAATGCTTACCCCAGCTGCTCAGAGTGTCCAAGTCCTGACCAGTGGCCTGGACCTCACACAAGGCTGTCCCCTCCAGTTCAGCCTTCCAAGTGGCAGAAGTATGTGCACGTCCCTTGTCATGCTCCCCTACACCCGGGGCTACTGCCTTAATTATTCATTCCTTTCACATTTAAACTGTCAGCATGTGCCATCAAAAGTCTTACCAATTCCACAGTCCAGATCTAAGGTCAATTAGCACCAAGGTTTCTGTAACTCTTTGGTCTCCCACCACAAAGATATTACAGGAAGCATGAAGCTAGCAACTGCTACAGAATGAAGTTCTTCAGCTTTTTGGTTTTTTTCATGTGCCAGGATTAATCAAATCAGCTAGAGCTGAGCAGCTGTAGCCAAGGTCTTCTCTGTATGAGCAGGTACCCTTCACCCCACAGCTTGTTTCATACACCTTCTTCTTTGGGCCACCTGAATTTATTACATTTCTCAACTGAAAAGCTCTCAATTCATCATCTGAAAAAAGACATCACATTCCAAGATAAAGTATCTTGAAATTGACCTATAGATCATTCTCAGGCAAGTGTTACTTACTTTGGATCTGCTTGTTTTCATAACAAAGCAATTCCAGATATATGCCCTACTGTACTGATGTAAAGATCCAAGACATCATTTCAATACTTCTTCACAATCATAATTCACTAACTTAATTGGAAACAATATATGCTATAGAAAAGCTTCATACAAACAGAACAGGCTTTGCAATAGAGAGTGGGACTACATTCAAAACCACACAGAGACCAGTTAACACAGCCTTTTAAGTGGAGAATCCATCAGTTCTTTTGCATCTCTGCTTAGACTGGAAATGTGCAAATCAACAGAGACTAAGCATGATTACTGTGATTTTTGCAATTTTCATGAGAAATTAAAAATACCAGGGGGTTTATGTAGTTTATAGGCAAGAAGCATTTTTATCTCTCAATTTCCACTGTAAAAAAGAGAAAATAAAAGTCTTACTTTAGGAGATTTATGAATGCAAACAGATCACACTGTGACAGATCACAACCAAGACTGGACTTTCTACCTGTTAAATTCTGAGTAGATTCAGCTTATCCACCTGATTCTCAGAATCCCAAAATAAAGAAATTGATTCACTGAAGTGGAAAGAGGGCTTAAATTCCAAAAATGTGAAATATTTCACTGAGGAACACAGAGCCTTCAAGATATGCTCAGGGGCTGCACTCTGATAGAAATACAGATACCATCTTCCAGCGAAAAGACAGCAAGAAAACCAAGTTTCCCAGAAAGAAATTAGCTTTTTGGTAGAAAATCTGATCTTCAAATCTAGCACAACATGACACCTGATACTTAAAATTCTTGCAATTCTCTATTAAGCTCAACTAGAAACTTTCCCTTACATCTCAAATTAATATATCCATTATTTCCTTTGTAAGAAGTGTTCTCAGCTAGTATTAAAAATACATTCACTTTCAACGAGGGAAAAAAAAGGAAATTATTTAACTTGATTCCAAAATACAACTGTGCTCTCTGCTGCAGTAAGGCATTTCTAAAAACCATTATAAAGCTCTCCTACTTTTAAGGAGATTACAACTGCCATATATTCCAGACATATCCTCTTACTCTTCTTCAATCTCCAACTTACTCCTCCTGCTTTTCCTTCAAAACTTCTCTTTTTAAAGTTATAGGTAACAAGTAATGACATAAAGTCTTTTTCAGTTTCTGAGCTAGTGAAGGTGGGGCTCACACTGAAACCATTTAAACAATGATCCTGCAACTTTCTCAAAAAGCTTGGAAATTCAGCATCTACTTTCCTGCTGTTACCACCTATTTAAATAGCCTTCAGCACATAGTGACACATTTCACTTGGAAGCAGCTTATAAGCTATCTGAAAATTCTGTAGGATTAATATACATACGTCAGGAAAACAAATTATTCAGAGTTGCAGAACACCATCAATTTTTCACTGTTAATAGAAAATTAACATTTTTTTCTGTGTTCACCTATCACACCAAAACAGAATTACAAAATAATTTAGGTTGGAAGGACTCTTTAGACGTCACTTAGGCCAACGCCCATTAAAAAAAGAAAAACAACAGCAACAAAAATAACCCTGCTTTTACCTTTTTTAACAGTTGTCTCTAGTATTTCGGTACTATTCCCTTTTTTCCTCCCTTCATATCTTAACAAGACTACGTGGACCAGAAATTTTCCTAAAAGACAGGAGTTTGACTGTCTACACATGGTAACTCCTGTGGTCTTCTCCCAGCTTCCACATTTCACATTTAGCTGTCCTCCCTTTCACTGTTTATCAGCTATCAGCACCAAAAGGTTCTTTCATCCTTTTTCAACTCTCTTGAAAGGAAAAACCCCAAAAGAGGGAAATGCTAGAAACACCATTCACCAGGATATATATATAGCAGAGGCATTTAAAAAAATTTTTAGCAGCCTCTACATCTGTATTGTGATTTACAGGAAATAGCTGAAACTTGTAGGTTTGTATATACAGCTTGGAAAGCCTTGGTATGGAGAAGACAAAATTATTACAAACATAATAACATCATTCATAGCACGAGCTCTACTAGTAGAGCCTAGGACATCAGCAAAAGGGCAAGGCATAATGACTTTAAATCAAAAGAGGGTAGATTCATACAAGAAATAAGAATGAAGTTTTTTTATAATGAGAGTGACAAAACACTGGAACAGGTTGCCCAGAGAGGTAGTAGATGCCCCATCCTTGGAAACATCCAAAGCCAGGTTGGATGGGGCTCTGAGCAATCTGAAGATGTACTTGGTCATTGCTGAGGATTGGATCTGTAAAAGTCCCTTCCAACCCAAACCATTCTATGACTCTATATTTACATATTCCTTAATATGCTATTTACAACTAAATTCAACTCATGTTACCTGGCACCTCACTGTACAAATTCCTTGTCACTGGACTTTTGGCAGCTGGAGCTTCCCTATCGATGACCTATGAAAGTCATGTTTTAAATCTGCCAAAAATCCAACATCCCTCAAATGGCCTAAGCATGTTTACTTTCATTTGTGTATTGTACCTGTTGCTGCTTCCTTCAACACCTAGAACCTTGATATGGCAAATGCAACATTATCTCCCTGCCACTCCCCCAAAAAGTAAGTATTTGCTTTAGTATTCGACTGTGAAGGATTTTTCTAAATCTCACTAAACTTAGCTTAAGAAAGAAACACATGCCTGAAGGAAATTTTTTGAGAAATTCTTTTTTTTAAGTATAATTGCCCCAAGTAATATTTCTCATTAAATTTATCTGCAGAAACTGCTGCCTTTTCCCACGCCAGAATAGTCAAAGGCTTCAAAACCAGAAAGTATCTGCTTACCAGGGAAAAAAAAAAAAAAAAAAAAAGCAAGAAAAAGAACAAAAACGAACAAACAAATTAAAAAAAAACTCCCAGAAATCTCTGGGAATTGAAGTGTTTGAACTGTTCGGTGTTTAAACAAATACTAGAAAATACAAGAGTAATTTACAAGTATTTGCCATCCTGTACATGAGGCATAAAGGCTAATTAAACCATTAGGATAGGCTCACTGTATACATACATACACATTCAAAATATAAACATACACATCTTTAGCAGTGAAGTGCTAGCAGTTCTTCTCTGGTTCCCCCTGCAGTGACAGCAGGTTCTCTGGCGTGGCACAGGCACAGAAGGGCTGACCTGGAGGACTAAATTCCCTTAAGAAATACAACCCTCCTGAGACAAAGATGCATGGTAAAGAAGTGTAAATTCTCAGGATTCTAAAGGATTACGTGAAAAAAAAATATTCCCAGAGAAAACCCACGCTGATCCCACATGTATTTGGCAAAACAAGAGCAAAAACATTCACTTCCGTCACACTGTGAAAGCCATCAGTAGACCATGCCTCAATGAAATGAGCTGAAATGTGCAGGGGTAGACATGTACATGTGCACACATGTGCCAAGATTAAAGGAAAATGGAGCAGCACTATGAACACCCTCTGCTTTTGTCTCCAGAGTAGACTGGAGGAAGAAGTAGCAAAGAACAGTCCCATCTCCAGCCACCACCATTTGCAATAGAGCAGGAGGCAGGGCACTCTCCTATTAAAGAAGTTACGAAGCTTTATCTTTCCACAGCCATGGTGGCTTTGTAGCAATGTCCAAATGGTTGCTCAGATGCACAGGAACTCTCACACATGTGAATAAAGTTATGTTTTTGATGTTGTATAAACAATCACATCCAAGCACACAAATATATTGAGAGACACCATCACTCGCTAAAAAAAGGCTACACTCATTCCTACGAGTATATGCAAACCAATGTTCACATCACAGAGATTTATGAATAAGCTCCCAGGATGGATTAAGGACAAAAAATGGCCAGTAATAAACAAAACTGCTAACAAGACCTCTAACAGTACAGCTCATAAGCTCTATGGAGGATCTGTGAGCACAACAGCAAACTAATAGGAAGTGGAAGAAGCAAGCTTGGTGAACTACAGTATGAGAAAAGATATCTCTTTCAGCCCTCAGTACCAAGGGAAAAGGTTTATGGGGTCTCCAGTCACAATCAGGCAATATTTTGTTTTCCAGATATATATCCTGCCATGTACTTGTACAGAAAATGTAGCTTAAATATAACTCTGTAGGGTTTTTAAATAATCAGCTTGTACACATCTCTGTTAATTTATCCAAAATGGAGAGAAAAGAGAAAGCAGACTTCTCTTGTAGTTTTTAAACAAACAGAAAACCCTATTCATTTTATATACATAGCAATGTTTTACTAAACATATAAGATCCATAACAACATCTATTTAACTTCTAAAGGTCAAGGTCATGTCATTTACACCAAGAAAAAAGAAGTCTAATTACAGTAAAGCTATATGGACAAAGGCTGGTTATTAGAAAATAAATATTATAAACTAAACACAATTACACTGTACAGAAACCATTAGATATTTGATGAGATTTTAATTTTTGAGCTGGTATCATTCTGCAAGTTAATCATCTGGAGAACAGAAAATCTGTTAGGAATGCAATTAAATGTACTAGTTCTATTAAAATTGAGCTGTTATAGTTAATTGTAGTCCTAAAATAGCTATTTCCTCACACCTTCACTGAGCAATTTTTTTCATCTACTGAGTGAGAGTCTATTTAAGGAACACTTTTCACCTACACTGTCTAATAAGATTTGTGAATACTTTTTTTCTGTTATGTTACCCCATACAAGTTGGACTGCAATTTGCTGCTCGACCTTGGATTCCTAATTTGCTCAGAGAAATACAGCAAGGTCTTTTGTTTCAGTTATTGTTAGTCCATAATATCTGCATTGCTGAAGCTTTTGGGAAGAAGATCAACAATGTAGCCTCACAGCACACTACAGCAATTATAAACTGAAATGAAATGATGAGCCAATGGCAAAGCCCCAGATCAGATAGTCATTCTAAGCATTAGCACTTCTGACAAACCGATGATTTCCAAACATTAGTTTTGACGAATCCACGCATCTTCAGAGTACTTGGAAAGGTTTTGCAGCATTGCTAGTGAATTGGGAATACAGGCCATTCCTGCCTAGTCTTGAGAGAAACAGAAGAAAAACAACAAAGGTATCCTAAGAGTGTATCAACTTGGCAATAGCTAATCCACAACTGAACCTCACAGGCACAGTTTACAGGGGCATTTTAAATTTCTATGCAGGGAAGTGGGCAAAAAATCGCGACTTCGGGGAGCGACAGCGAAGCCGCCGGCCCAGGGCTGACACCGGCGCACCATCCTGCGCGGATGCCGTTACGTAACCGCGGCCCGGCCCCCACGGTTCGGATGCTCCGGCTGCGCCCCGGGACCGCAGAGCCACCGCTGAACCAGGCTACTGCCCCAGCACCGAGCGAGCCGCCACCGCGTCCCGGCCGCCCCGGCGGTACCGCCGNGCGGCAGACGGTGCCGCACCTGCCCCCCCGCGCCGGCGCCAGCGGGACGGGTAGCGGGGACTGGCCAAGGGAGGAGCGGGCAGCAGAGGGATGCTCCGGCGAGCGCGGCTGCGGCCCGATGCGCGGGGCGGCGCCGGGGCTCAGCACCGCACAGCACCTCGCTGTCCGCTCCTGCAGCCGGCCCCGGAGCGCGAAGCAAAGCCCGGAGTCAGGCTGCAGCCAGCGTGTCGGAGAAACCGGGCAGCGGCGGAGACCGAGTAATGGGCTTCAGTCATGACATCAGGTCTGGAATTAAACGGGGAAGCACGTGGGCAACAGTGGGGCTGTGCTGGAGCGAGAGCGACCTCCGTGCCGGGGGCGGGAGGATGGTGTCAGACAAAGGGGTGCCGCCGAGGGACTGGGCTGTCAGCAGCCGCGTAAGGGCCTTTCCCCACCCAGGCTTGGTGACACAAGCACAACACCCAACCCTGCACCGTCACCCTCCCGCAGTGTTCACTGCGTTAACTTACCAGTCTTTGTTATCCCATAATAAGAGGCTGTTGCAAAAAACATTACATGTTCTAGAAAGCTGTAGAAATCACTCATTTGGTTTAATCTGTATTAAGGTGTTTTGTTGTTTGGGTTTTTTGTTTTTCTGTAGATGCCTCATCACGGCTTTTACGACATCCTTGATAGCTTGGACACACCTTTGGAAACGGGAAGCCGGACTGCCTTGTGTAGAGAACCTACTGAGTGGCACGGGTCACCCTGCCGTGGAGAAGACAGATTTCACACTCACCTGTTTGGTTAATGAGTCCTTTTGCTAGAGCCTGGTCACTCCCTGTCCCCAGGGCTGGCGCACTGCTCTGCCCTCCAGAGACGGCTCTGAGGTTTTTGTTAGCAAACTGCACTCCTCCTCCTGTTTACATCCCCCAGCTTAGCCCTGCTCTCTGGTTCATGGTAACAAGATGGGAAACAGATTTGTTGTCCAAGAAAGTCAATTGAAATCCCTGGAGAACTAGATGGCACTGCCAGCAAATCTGAGAAAGAGAAGGGATAAAAAAGGGCAAATATATTTGGGGAAAAAAGTAGATTTACAGCATTTTATTATTGACTCTACACTAGTCATTAAGCAAAGATAAACAGGCTGTATGATATTCGTTTATGTTTTCCCCATTTCTCAAACTGGCAGTTCCAAATTTGGCAGCATCATTATGCAACAAAGAATCATTTGGGGGACCCTGGCATACAAAACACCACAGTTGTTTTCCCATAAAAAGCAAAGACCTCCATAGAAGGATGCCTTGACACACTATTTTTTATGTAACTGCCAGTATAAGCTTCTTGGAAAAAAATGCTTTATTCTCTCAGCTGAACCTGCAAATCTTATTTTGAATGTGGTTCAACAAAGCTAGGGAATTTGTTAAGTAACATAATTTTTTCCTTTCAGTATTCAGTTTCCAAGATTTGAAGCAGGAATTATGGTGGGTGTCAGAGCAAGTTTTCATATAGAATCCACAGAAAGATTAAGAAAGAAGCCACATATATTATGGAGCACTTAATAAGACCAGGAATATTGTAATTTTTCTTCTAAAAGAAATAAGTATTTTTTATTTTTTATTGCTATTTCTTCGCTGTCATTTATTGTTAGGGTTTTTGTATGTCTGGCAAAACAGTATCCTTAGAGAAGGCATAGGTAGCAGACAAATGTTTTTATTAAAGATTTTTGCAAATTAAACCTTGGTTTTTTGCAAATTCACTGAACTATGCAAAACTGTGAGAGTATGGCAATAGTAACCAGTGTACTGTAAGTGCTTTGAAGAAAAAGAATTAGGTGGAACACCAAAGAGCATTAAAGAGTGTTTGATGATAAACATATTAGGCAGAGGGATAGCTTGGGAGGCAGCAGCAGGTTTATAGCAGGCCCGTGACAGCAGCAAGGCAGGCATCAGCAAGATAAAAACTGGATGTGCCCTAGAGTAGGGGAGTGACAGAGGACTGAAGAGCCATCTCCATGCACCAGAAAGCACAGCTGCCACCAGGACTGACATCAGGTAACCAGATTGTTTCTTTTGACACATACTGACCATCCAACACATTTACTTTCTTCTCAGGGTTGTCCTTAGGGCTGAATTGCGTAGGATACTTCTGATGAGCAGTGTTGCTCCTAAATAGCCTAAAATTACTTACGTGAAGACCAGTGATCCTTGCAGTTTCCTCATGATGCAAAATTACTCATGGTAGGCAGAATGAAAGCTGACTGTAGAAGGATCTGACAATAGTGAGCAATAGGGCAATGAGACGGGGGCTGAAAGTCTATGTTGATAACTGCAAACTAATGTAAACAGTAATGAAAATAACTCTAACTAAACATACATAATAATGGGCTCTAAATTAGCCTTTATTTCATTGTGAGTAGTTTTCTGCAAACATTAGTTTGCTACTCAGCAGTAGCCCAAAAGGCAAACAGTATTAAAAAGTGCTCCAAAAGCAGTAGAGAACAAAGCAGAAGAGCTCATTACAACCCTATGTAAATCTCTTCACACTTGAATGCTGTGGACAGTTCCAGTTCCCTCATACAAAAATGTGAAACTAGAAAATGCATGTATGTGGCTGAAAAAATAATACGCAGAGGTATGGGAAAGTATCTGTGTGAGGAGGTAATTTCTAGCTGAAGAGTAGACTGAGAAAGGATTGTCTTTTGATCTGTAAAATCCCAAATGATACATAGGAGGCTGATAGGAAACAATCACGTGCTATTTTTTCATCACACAAGACTTCAGGGAGACTCAGTAAATGATCAGGCAGTGGGTTTAAAATAACAAATGGGAAAAATTTTTTCATGCAAAGTGTTATTAATTCAGATGTCTTGCTTCTATACTACACTATGAAGCTGAAGAGAAAGATGTTTTTAAGCAGGGATTATACAAACAAATAAAGGACAGCTGTAGGCACAACAATTTCCTTTGCAGTCTCTGCTGAAAAGGTGCCTGCCCATTGCCCATTGACAGTTGCCTAAGAAAGGACCCTCTGTTTCACCACTCCCTAAACATCATTTTTCCAGCCACTGTAGAGAGCAGTATACCAGATAACACAATCTTGTGCAGCCACTCAAATGGTTTATTGTTATCTTTGTGCTCAGTTTGGTGTGAGAAACCAAAGACAAGCCGCATCCTTACATATGAAAGCATATTCCTGCCTTTCCCCATCTTCCCTGGGAGTGAAATCAGACTTTTAGTTCTTGATCTTTCCATTTGAGGGTTTTCCATTCTCCTGAAGAGAATTTGGAAAAACTGTTTTTATCTTCTTAACATTTTTTGCTTTTCAGTTTCTCTTTAATAGTCCACATCCATTGGCCTATTAATTTCAGCACCATTTTTTATTCTCCTTTGTACAAGATTGGGGCAGCACATAGCACAAGAAATCCTGAAGCATAGAAGATATGCATAGAATATAACAATACTTTCCATATTCATAGATCATCGCAGATATAAAATCTAAACCATTCTTGGATATCCCTGAATAAAAAGGGAAAATTATGACTTCTCACTGAAGAAACTAGAAAGGGAAGTAGAAACACCCAAAGATGATTTAAAACTGAAATGACAGGTAAACATTTTACATAGATAATCACAATTTATAAGAGTTCCCTTAAGAATATCCGTATTAAATAAAAGCCAGAAATCTGAAAAGCAAATCTGAAACACAGCTTATGAGAACTCCAAGAATCTGAAGACAACATATGACAAATCAGCTGGAGTGGTTCAAACTCACATAAAATCTATATGGTTGATACTCTGTATTGTTAACTACCTCCACTTAAAGATAAGGAAAAAAGTTTGTTTCATACTTGATTCTGGCAATGGGTTAGTAGGGTAGTTCCATGGCCTCATCTTCAACTGGTTGCATGATTTCTTTACTGTGTAAACTGCAAAACCAAAGCAATATAAACACTTTGAGCTATACATTTTAAACAACAACAACAAAAAGAAAGAAAGCTCTGGCATGGTGTTACCATGACCCTTATAACCCTGCTGGTTATTACCAGCACTCTGCTTTATGTTCTAGACCAAATTCTTTCAAGCTTCAGTAATTAAAGGACTTTTCTCTCCCTAACTCCGCTAGAAGAGCTTTAAAAAGGGTAACAGTAATAGTTTCCTCTGCACTCTCTGAGAACTACCTAATTAATTTTTCCAAAACAACAACAGAAATTACCCAGCTTTGAAGAGTTTTGGGTGGTCTCCAGGATAAAACTCCAAGAGTGCTGTTATATATGGGCATTGAGGCCATCTTTGTATCCTTGGCCTTTAAACAGGCAAAGGAAAAACCTACTGTGATCCTTGTGTATGGATAACATGTGTCTAAAACTCTGGCAGTAATTTTAAGTAGCTTAGCTGGTATGTTATCACAGAGAAAGGCATCCAATTTTAATGTCCCCCGGCATTATTATTCCAATGTGAACTCCGAATAGAAATAAATTCTTTGGACTTGATTAAAACTTAAAAACATCAGTGTCAAGACATACAGTACATGTTTTTACATGTCGATGCCTTTAATTTTGTTTTGCTGATTAAATGTAACTTCATGCCTGCTACCAAATGTAACGGACACATTAGGAGGGGGATTTAGTGTACCCAGGATGAGGACAGTCAACTTCTGATACTTGAAAGAACTTTAAGCAATCTTGCCATTTTATTTGTCGTTTATAAATTCACTTTCAGAAAATCTTTCCAGTGTATATTTGCATTTCTGAATTTTCATGTCCACATACCCAAATATGCTAACACTGTCCTGTATTTCTTAAAATGGCATCTGGAAAATTTACTCATTGGTACTTTCCAAAGACAGAATTCAGTCAGAAGAGTTGGAAGAATTCCCAGGGAAACTTCTGCACTGCCATGCTCAGGATTTGTAAATATTTTCCCTAAATATAGAATAGGGTCTGGTCAGAACTTAACTCTTCAGTCTTAATACAAGTCCTGCAGATATTGGGTGTTGAATATTGCATGTTAGCAATGGATGTGAACACCCTACACTTCATGTTGGGCAAAGCTCCCCCTTCCCAAGCCCCACAGAGTTTGCAAAATTTCAAGAAAAATTCAGAATAAAAGAATTAGGGTTTGGGAGCAGGTAGATGTACACTGTTAAAGTAGATGAAATAAGAGTCTTATAACAATATTTAGTTAATCCAACAGTGCCATGTACGGTTCAAAACAACAGCCCCACCATCTATGAGATATGTGGGCCTTAGAACACTGAAGTGTTATTTTCAAGCTGTGATTTATGATGCTTACAAAGCACCAAGGCCATAAAGCCCTCAAAGCAGCTCCTCTTTAAAGTTTCCTTTAAAGCATTTATAACCAAGCAGAGCAAGCAGCTGGACTGTGTTTTGTGTTACATCCAGCTACGCACTTCACTTCCTGTACCCAGCAAAGCTGCCTGGTACAGAGCTTCAGTCTCCACAGCTTCAGCTACCAGAGCTGTCCAAAGTGTCTGGAACCACCTCGAGTTCTGAGTGCAGTACAGCATCAGGCTGGCTGCAGGAGGCCTGATGTAACTCAGTCTTCTGTTGCTGTGCTTGTCCCTGCCAAAAGCAGAAGTTGTGGATGAGTGACCTGATGTGAATTTGTGCTGCAAGTTGTTCAGTGAACTCCAGACAGCTGCAGCTGGGGTNACAGTCAACTTCTGATACTTGAAAGAACTTTAAGCAATCTTGCCATTTTATTTGTCGTTTATAAATTCACTTTCAGAAAATCTTTCCAGTGTATATTTGCATTTCTGAATTTTCATGTCCACATACCCAAATATGCTAACACTGTCCTGTATTTCTTAAAATGGCATCTGGAAAATTTACTCATTGGTACTTTCCAAAGACAGAATTCAGTCAGAAGAGTTGGAAGAATTCCCAGGGAAACTTCTGCACTGCCATGCTCAGGATTTGTAAATATTTTCCCTAAATATAGAATAGGGTCTGGTCAGAACTTAACTCTTCAGTCTTAATACAAGTCCTGCAGATATTGGGTGTTGAATATTGCATGTTAGCAATGGATGTGAACACCCTACACTTCATGTTGGGCAAAGCTCCCCCTTCCCAAGCCCCACAGAGTTTGCAAAATTTCAAGAAAAATTCAGAATAAAAGAATTAGGGTTTGGGAGCAGGTAGATGTACACTGTTAAAGTAGATGAAATAAGAGTCTTATAACAATATTTAGTTAATCCAACAGTGCCATGTACGGTTCAAAACAACAGCCCCACCATCTATGAGATATGTGGGCCTTAGAACACTGAAGTGTTATTTTCAAGCTGTGATTTATGATGCTTACAAAGCACCAAGGCCATAAAGCCCTCAAAGCAGCTCCTCTTTAAAGTTTCCTTTAAAGCATTTATAACCAAGCAGAGCAAGCAGCTGGACTGTGTTTTGTGTTACATCCAGCTACGCACTTCACTTCCTGTACCCAGCAAAGCTGCCTGGTACAGAGCTTCAGTCTCCACAGCTTCAGCTACCAGAGCTGTCCAAAGTGTCTGGAACCACCTCGAGTTCTGAGTGCAGTACAGCATCAGGCTGGCTGCAGGAGGCCTGATGTAACTCAGTCTTCTGTTGCTGTGCTTGTCCCTGCCAAAAGCAGAAGTTGTGGATGAGTGACCTGATGTGAATTTGTGCTGCAAGTTGTTCAGTGAACTCCAGACAGCTGCAGCTGGGGTGAGCTGTGTCAGCACAAAGAGGAGGAACAGAACCACCACACCGCACAGCGACGAAGGAGAAATTACCTAACAAGATAAATGAGCTCAACAGCAAACATACAATTCCGATAAAAACAAATATTGCTTTAAAAGTAATTCTGGTGCCATAATATTCATTATGTGTATACAAAATGTGCATGGTGCATGACAATCACTGCATTTCAAAATGAAGGAGAAATAAGACACAAAAGAGTGACTTTACTTTAGATTGATGTAACAGTGCCCTCCATCTTTTGGATTATCCTGTTTTTCCCAATATCTGAATTGGCTTTCCCCCAGGAACCCGCCCATGCCTTACCTCCTATTAGACTGTTTCCTATTCTATTTCTAGAGATCTCAACTCCTTTTCTTTTATAATCTTCCTTATTTTTCCCTTGGTTTGTCCCTCTTTCCCTGATTCTCCTTCTAGTTCCTGCTCATAATCTTTTACAGAGAAAGTGCAAAAATGCCAAAAACTGGTATAGAGAGGTGTTCTGTATGCAGTGTTTTCAGGTATCTCACATAAAATTTTCATACTGGGCATGACAATTTTAAAACTATTTGGCTAATCCTGCATTTGCAAAACTATGAAAAGGCTCTGGAACGACAAGAAAAAAAGTCAGAAATAGACATATGAGACTTGTACAAGCAATAAAAGGCTATAAAGAAAAAAATGGTTTAAACATAGTTCAGGGAAAATATGCAAGTTAAACTAGGGTTCTCTCTCAATTACTTTTAAATCAATTACTTGAAATTATTTTAAACTTATATTAAAAGTAATTTACGTGTTTGAAATTGATACACCTAGTGATAATTCTTTATCTGTGAAAAAACCCACGGTTTTGGTTATGAAATTCTCTATATATAAGTTGATTATCTCAGGAAAAGGCTAAGATTTTCAATAGTGTCAGCTTTAAGCTCCAGCCTCCATCTACACACCCAGAGCCCAGTGACCTCTGCTGGAACCAGGGGGATGGCCTTGCAGCACTGCAGGCTGTGGCATCACCTTTTGTCTCTGCTACAATTGTAAGTGAACTTGGCATTGTTAACCCTCCTTCTTTCTTCAGTAACTTTTTCTTCATTTTATTTGGAGAAAATTTAACAATATAACTGCAGTTCTGACAATCTGTGAAAAACTGGACCAGAATCTTTGATGAAGTTTTAAATGGATGTTTAACAAGACAGTAAGTTCAGGAAAATGGCAAGGTGAGAATATGAAATTAGTACTGTTTTCCTGAGTTGGAGCTGTGCACATAATCACATGATGTTCTCACCTTCAACAGCTTCCAGTTAGACATTGTTCTGTTTCTCACTTACTGCTACAGTAATTGAAAGAGTGGAAGTACCTGGTATTGCAGACGTTAGATGATCTCTCTGTAGCCAGAGCAGAAAAGACATGAAAGAGTGCCCTGGGTCAGAAAAAGGACCATAAACAGGAAGACTGAGGAACCATGCAAAGGAAATCCAATTACACACTGCATTTCCAAATCTGGGCTTGGCTCCCATGCAAGATGTTCTATTAGTGGTTTATGTCATCAAAGAAACAGGTCTCAGAAGCCCCCGGACCCAGTGAAGGGGACTGCAATCACTGACTCACAGATCACATTCAGAATACACACCCCTCTTGAGAATGGCCTTTTTTCACTTCATGATCAGAAATGCAGACATTCAGACAACATAAGCTAATTGGTATCTTTCTCCAATTACACAAAGAAAAAGTTCCTCTACTGACCAAGTGGTTATGACTCAATAAACTGATAACATTATTTCTACTGGAAATAATTTAGTCTAATTTATGAAATCTGTATTATCTCATTTTAAAAAGGTACAAAAGCTTTGTTCAATGCCAACAGAAACTATGGCTGATGAACACAGCTGAAATCCAAGTCACTTAGAGATAAGCATACTAAGTTCAACTTACCAGCATTAAAGCACTGATACTACAAAACAACACCAAAGACCTTTATGGAGTTTTGGTCAATTCACTAAATGTCATCAAAAGAAATATAAGTGACACAGGTTTTTTCCCAGTACAAGAACCTAATACTCATTTTCACGGTAGAGTTTTTACTTACCAACGAAAGTACCTATAAAAGCAGCGTGCCACTTACCAGTGGTGATATATAACAACTGAAAAAGGGAGTAATGAATATCATATCTAATAAAAAATGCTGGGAGATTTTAAAGTAGCAAGATGTATTTAAACAAACTGTTAATTAGCTGGAGAAGAATAGTACATTAATGTTTTCAGGAAACACACTGAACTTAGAGTTCAGTTATGAACTCTATTACACAGAGCAGTAATGATTTTACTTCAATTATCTTCTAAAAAACGTTACCAGAACAGTACAAATATTCCCATGTGAGTAATCTAGTTGCCTAATTTGAGAGTGACTGAAAAGGAGATACTGTTTGCAGAGTTGCTTCTTCAGGTACCTTGAAGTCTTGGATCTGGAAATGGGAAAATTTGTTACAAGTTCTAACCCAATTCTATTCAGTTGCAGACCGGACTGGACAAGCAGGCAAGAGAGCTCCATAGCTCAAAGCAGGACTGTATACAGAGCACTGATTTTCCATGCCCAGGGGAATGCAGTGGTGCACTGCATTCCAGAGACATGTAGTAATAAAAACACAATTGAGAACAATTAGAAAATGGCACTGCTCTGTCTACTTTGTAACATTACTTCAAGTTGTAAAGAGTATCTTGTAACGTTCTGTGTGTTGAATGCTCCCTCAAGTAGCTGTTAGGATCATGCCAGCCTGATTCTTCTTTCCCATCTTCAAAGACTAATACTGACACAAGTCAATTTATTTTTGAGTATTTACCATCCTGGGGATACTTATATTCCCTAAACTAAACACACACATCCACCTTCAGCACCACATTAGACTGGGGATCTTGGCACAGGAGAGACTCATCAAACGACTGGTACAATCATATATAGGAGAAGTTGGGGTTCTTTTCAACTGACTATACAGGGATTCTCAGCATTTCACCTGGAACTCTGCAGATACACTGCACCATACAGGTCCAGCAGCATGTGTCAGACCCTCTATACAAGCATGATGTCTCTCCATGTTTGCAGAATAAGACTGATGCTTTCTGAAAATACTGGACTCACTGCACACATTGACTGTACAGTTAAGTCTGCAAAGGTGCTGTTGAACAGTTCTGGAGTTTAGGATTTTTGGCAACCTGGTCAGAATTATTTCTCCTGAGCAAATACAGGAAAGCCCCAAATGCTATTTGAAATTTATAATGAAGGAAGAAAATTAAATAAACAAAACTAACCACCCAATAAAACCAACACACCAACCCAAACTGGGACTTTTTCAGGGGAATACCAAAGAAATGGCAACCTTCCTTACAACCAACCTTTGGAATTCTCCAGGCTCAACCACAAACCTGTGATTTCTAACATCTACACCAGATTAAGCAAGAATTTTACAGCCTGTGTTAACCCTGGAGGCCTGATTCAATTCTGTTCTTTGTGCTGAATGAAACAACTGCTCTTGGAGAAAAAAGCTGCTAGTGAGTCATCAAGGACTGAATTATAACACCTACTAGGAAGATGGAGAGATGGAAAAGGAGGTTTCTTAGGCAACCTTTATTTTGCAACTTCCTCACGTTTCAGCATTTGAATTCTAATATTCTTTAAACATAAGAAAAATGGGGTTCTTTAAATAGATCTGTCACATTGAATTTAAACTTCCGAACCAATTGTAATGACAGTGTTTATTCTCATATACCCTCTAATGCAAAAGGATTGATGATGATGCTTCTTTATAAAGAACAAGAAATAAAACCTAGTTGAATGTGACTGTATCTTGCATTCAAGACCAATTTACTAAATACTTTAAAATACTTGCTGTGTAAGTAACATTAAGTAACCTGCAGGTAAATAATAATCTAATTGCATTAATTTGATAGGAGTTTAAGTCAAATGACATTATCAGATGGCTAATCTAGGTTTGCATCCTAGCAGTAGTTTAAGACAAGCTGACTGTAAAGCACTGAGTAGTAAAGCTCCAAGTTTTGAATAAGTATGGCTTCTAGTTAAAAAGATTTTATCAAACTCTGGACTCCCTCCTCTTCCCACCATCCCCTCCCACACCCCAACCAGGGACATTGCTGTTGGGAAACAATGGAGAAAATTAAGAAATTTCACCCACAGCATTCAGCTACTTACAACTGGAAGTACTTTCCAATACCTTCTCCCGTCCTCCTTATCTTTAAAAAAAGAAAAAAAAAACAAGAAAAGCAATCCATTTCTTGTAGTTAAAAGCATAACTTAAATCAATAAAGAGACACAAGGCAAACACACTATTATAAGGTGCTGTGTTTCTCTACATTGAGACCGGGAAAGCAAGAAGGCTGTAGCACAAGAATAGAGGCTGCAAAGAAGGTTTCCTGCTCAAGAAGAACAGTCTTGGAAAGAATAAGAGGCTGGAGAAGCACAATGAGAAAATCATGGAAGTGGGGACGATGATCCTGGAGCTCAGTAAACTGCATAAAAACAACAGCCCAGGGCTGCCCAGGGACACTGGCCAGTGGGACCGACCCAGGGACTGACCAACCACACAGCACAAAAGCAACTTTCTGCTCAGCCCTCCTGACAGCAGCATCTCCCTGCTGAAAAGGGAACCTGAGGCAAAGCAAACTTAACACTGCTCGTAGGGAGAGAAGAAAAGCGGGTAAGTGCATGAAATTATAGCGTAGGATAAAAACTCAAATCTCTTTGTTTCTTAAACTCCACTATCCAGATCTACTGTCATTCAGACTGTCTACCCTGTGACCCAATTCCCCTTACCAATGTAAAAAACTCTGCCAGTACATTAAAATTGCGTATACTGGCTTTGTCTACCCTGAAACACAGTCCACTATCCCATACATGGAACTAAGGGAGTAAGATCTGGATTCTCACCCCTGCCTTCCTGAGAGGCAGGGATTTCTTGGAAGGAAATGCTTCTGAAGATGCCCAGAGATAGAAGTTGTTACAGGATGCTTCACTGTCTCTCCCCACACCAAGAGAACAGGATGGAGGATGCTGGGAACAAGATGCATCCAAGTGCATGCTTTTCCTCTGGTGTGCATACAACTAGAATTCCTCAATTTTATATCTATAAATTATTTTAATAACCAGGATATTTTCAATTCAACAAGTAGTATGCAGGAATACACAGAAAAGTATTTGGCATTTGAAAATTATCTGTGCAAATGCTTATTTGAACTATCTTCATTTACTCTCCATCAGTGCTGGAATCATCTTCATCCTGCAGAAATGCTGACTTGTCCAACTGTCCAACATTGAAAGCTTCTGGAAAAAAACAATAACAACCAAACAAAC